>CAUYTI010141622.1:0-23969 GCA_963575145.1 Galago senegalensis | reverse complement strand
TATTTCTTTCCTTAGAGTTTCATAGTTCTCTTTATAGAGATCTTTCATATCCTTTGTTAGGTAAACTCCTAAATATTTCATCTTCTTTGGCACTACTGTGAATGGAATAGAGTCCTTGACTGCTTTTTCAGCTTGGCTGCTGTTGGTATATATAAAGGCTACAGATTTATGAGTGTTGATTTTGTAATTTTTACTCTTTTTTAATCAATATAATTTAAGTGTGCTGTAGAAGTTTAACCATTGTTTCAAGTGTGCTGTGAGATTAAAAAAAAGGTTGGAAAACACTGCTCTAAGGTCTCTGAAATCCACAATGATAATTAGATGCTTGGCCAATGTTTATGGAGGGTTACTGATGAGGAAAACAATTACAAGGAGCATGTTGTCTCCTGATTAGGCCTTGTACATCACTAAGAGCTGTTTTTTATTACTCTGTTCTCTCTCCAAATAGTGATAGATTAGGGTTTATATATTGTTCAAATCAGAGCCAATGTGAAAACATATGGTGGGGAAGGGACTCAAAACTCCAGAATTTTATCTCTCCATAATCCTTTATCTCTGGATCCAGGTTAAAACAAGATTCAGAGGAATCTGGGCCTGCCATCTAGTTGGCTGAATGAATATTTGGATCTAAGGAGCCAACAGGCCAAAAATATCACACACATGGTAGATTATATACTGAGTTTACATTAGCAACATTTCACGTTTGAGGACCCAACTTTAATCTCTTGTGGGACTTTACTCCCCAAATGTTGGTTCCTGGAGAGTATAGTTGCTCTGTCTTCTGAGATCACATTGGTGTTAGGGATGGAAGTGGGATCCAGGTACCATTAAGGGATGAATTATGGTGGTAATTGGCCAGGGGACTCAGAAATATATATATTTTTTGAGACAGAGCCTCAACCTGTCCCCCTGGGTAGAGTGCCATGGCATTACAGCTCACAGCAACCTCCTACTCCTGGACTCAAGCGAGTCTCTTGCCTCCACCTCCCAAGTAGCTGGGACCACAGGCGCCCGCCACGACGCCCACCTAGTTTTTGGTTGTAGTCATTGTTTTGGCGGGTCCAGGCTGGGGATTCGAACCTGCCACCTTAGGTGTATGTGGCTGGCGCCTTAACTGGTTGAGCTATAGGCGCTGAGCTGGACTCAGAAATATTTAACTTCTACCTTGGTCCTACTGCCCTCCTTTGTTCTACAAAGGATACATTTTCCTAAAGAGTGGCAAAGGAAGCAACGTAGCATTTTATTAACTGAGGCATTGGCCCTTAACCTCAGTTTAGTACTCTACTAATCTGGGGTTGCCCACAAGGAGGTTTAGAGTAGAGACAATGTAGAACTCAAAACAGAAACAGGATGAATAATTTAGTATTTCCTGTAATCCAGAATCACATCTTAGAATTTTCCATTACAATGAGTTAAAAAGTAACAGCTACCAGCTCCAGAGGGAATGATTCCACAAAGAGGCTTTCTACCCTTGTGGGCTTGTTTACATTCTCCAGGGTCCACTCAGAACAAATTATGATTCAACCATGCCCAGGAATCTTACCCATTAATTCAGCACTCCTCAATTACTTGGGTAGGAGGCTGGGGAGTGGAACTGAGAGAAGCTTTGAGCCTTTTCCTTGCAAGTCAGTATGTATACCGCTTTAACTGTGCAGATGCCCAGCTTCTGAAACAAGGTCAGCTCCTACAGCCTGTGGTTGATTACATGATATGTGGCTGCAACATTGACTAATACAAAAGGTATCAAAAGAGGTGCCATTATAAAATGAAAACTTGATAACTGCTTGTGAGAATTATATCACCTATGCTATTTCTTGTTATCTACCATATTTTGTGATTATTGGTGAGACTGTTCATCAGGGAACTTGAGTCCTTGAGACAACGGTTTATAATACTGTAATATCACAATATTTTGAGTCTTCTGGGAAATGGCAACTGCTGGAGGTTATGATATTGGGACAAAAAAGATACTTTCATATCCTATTATAAATGCACAACTGCTGAAATTTGAATATAGATGGACTATGGTGTTTTTTAAGATTTGCTTTTATTCTGTATGTTCTAAAAAAAGTAATGTAAACTATATGGAGATAATTTGCATGCCATATTTTTCCTCATGTGGAGACCTTCTACAATGTGAGGTAGGTGGCAAGCTACCCTTCCTAAATCTCATGAAACTGGAATTAGTAATTACATCTCTCAGGATGTAGGGATTTGGAGTTCCGATTCTAAAGGAAAAAATTCAGAGTTGTTTTCAGAATTATCAGTTTCAGGCTTTGAAGACAACTATGCCTAGTTTGGCTTCATTTTAGTTAGGCTCTGTACCAGTTAGCTTTTGCTGCATAAGCAACCATCCTAAAACTTAAAACAGCCATTTATCTAAATCACAATTCTGTGGGTTGGCAGTTTGGGTTGGGCTCAGCATCTTACAGGCTTAGCTGCTTTCTAGGAGTCAACTCTGTACACGTTCAAGGAAATCCTATAAGTTGAAATAGGGACATTACACAAAACTCCTAGTAAAGTTGAATTGTTATAGCCAGAATGGTCCATGCTCCGAGGGGTGGAAAGAGCATAATGCAGAATAAAGATAGCCTTGGGGCTAAAATGGCAGGGCCAAAAATAGACTGTGATACCAAAATGTTCTGTGTTTTCTGAGAATACTCTGAGGTCCAATGTATTTACTGAGATCCAGAGAAGGTCCTCATTCTGTCACTGGGCTGTTGGCTTCAGAATAGGCTTTCATGTTGCTTTTGCTGCCATCAAAGTCGACAAGGTCTGTCATCCCTTGATTGCCACTGTTATTGTGGCTGGTGCTAGACTATGCATTGTCACCTGCTATGACTGAATTGATGTGCCTTGGGCAACACACCCCCATCTTATCTCACTGGCACCTAAGTGAGATTCCCCACTCAGGCCACTATGGAGGAAAAGTGCTTCACCAATAACTGGTCTGAAATTCAAATACTTGAGCCCTTTAGACATATTAACTAACTTTTGCTCAGGACACCAGAAGAGCGGAGTTGCTGGGTTTGTCATCTCACAGATCCAGACCTTCTGTTCCTTTTTGACTACATTGCTAGGGGTAAGGGCTGGCCTACTGGTGCCATCTGTGATTTGATCTCAGAAGCTTTTGTTGTTCTTTTTGCCATTGGACCTTGGCTAAAGTCACTTCTGTCCATCTTGACAAAAGTCATTAACTTTATGGATTCATTTAAAATGTACTTATGTGTTTATTTATTCATTCGTGTATTCATTCATTTGTTCATTTGTTTCTCGTTTTTAATTGAACTTCAGGTTAAACCCTAGAGTGGAGGGATTGTGGCTATGACCACTTCTCTGACAGAATATTCTTCAAGCTTTGAATCCATAGGGAGAAGTCTTTCTCTGTCTCTAGTTCTGTCATTGTCTTTGCCCCTCTCACTGTTTCTGTGTCTCTGTCTCTTTGTTACTTTCCCTCACTTGCTTTTACACTGACAGTAAATTAAATAGCCCTCGTCTCAGGCAGTCTAGTAACTCATTTTGACTATCTAAATAAGAAAAGGTTCGTATTGTAAGGTTATCAGCCAGCAGGAATCCAGGAAGTTATGCTTTCCATCTCTCTCCAGGGCTACATGATGTCTTTTTTTTTTTTTTTTTTTTTAGAAACATAGTCTCACCTTGTTGCCATTGGTAGAGTGCCATGGTGTCAAAATTTCACATCAACCTCCAGCTCCTGGGCTCAGGCAATTCTCCTGCCCCAGCCTCCAGAGTAGCTGGGACCACAGGCGCCCGCTACAATGCCTGGCTTTTTTTTTGTTGCAGTTTGGTTGTGGCCGGGTTCGAACCCACCACCCTTGGCACATGGGGCTGTTGCCCCACTCACTGAGCCACAGGTGCTGCCTGCTACATGATGTCTTAATGTATCTGTCACTATCATTCTCTTTTAGCATCTCTTCTTTTCTCTGTATGTGTCCATAGCCTTAACAGATGGCCTACTGATTTTATTTCTTAGAACCCCATGTTGTTCAGTACATCCTGATTTTATTGTTATTTTGCCTTGCCATGATCTTTCATAGAGCCTGCTCTTTCTTCCTCAGGGCATTTTTTGTAAACTTTATTTCTCATTTCTAACCACTGTAGTCTTCATTTTATGACTGGAGAATAATATGTGTATAGATAATCTGCTACATTAGGTCACATTATAGGCATGTGGCTCAAATGACTTGGCTATACCTGAATCAGGAGTTGGCTAGAAGGTGAGGTCATGTGAGGTTAAACATGGTAGCAAGTGCATCAGAGGTTTCAGGCAGGCAGTGGACTAACGGGCAGTAATTGATTCTCCCCGTAGTCTATTTGTTGCTCATTAGTACATTAAACTTTCTCCTACATATAATACTAAAGATGTCTCTGCCTAAAATCATCTACCTGGTACACCTCAACTACAAACATGTTCTTCCCCCACTTCCAGAAGAAAGACAACCCAGTTTCATCCAGGAGTGATGTGAAAGGATTAAATTAAAAGCTTCCTGTCAGTCTGTCTATAATCTTAGTGGGGGCATCTGCAAATCTTCAGTTCCTGGGGATACCTATAGTTGTTCTCAGAATATATATTGCATCCTGCAACTGCTGGGGGATGGTGGGTTATATCCTGGAATCAATAACCAAAACTGTATTGCACAGGAGCTTGTCCATCAGCAAATCTGACCAACTGGAGGATCTACCTCTGGGAGGATTACCACTGAGCTGCTCTAAGGGCGGCAGCAGTCTACTTCCACTTAATGCTGGTACCATGGGCAAAGTCACCTTGAGGGATTGCTTCTTAACCTTGGGCTTTGATCAGAATCCCTTGGAAGTCCTAACGTATTAAAACCCAGACTACCGAGCTCCACCTCTAGAGTTTCTGATTCAGTAGGAATTTGAATTTCTACTAACTTTCCGGGTAATGTTAACGCCCCTGGTGGATCAGGAGTCACACATTGTAAACTGCTATTCTAGGGGGCCAGCTTGAATCAGGTCTTTGGGGGTTGAGCATAAGTAGGGTTTCATTGTTGTAGTACTGTATGATAGTTTCAATCCAGGGGAATTCATTTCTCTAGGACATCTGTCAGTTGTGTTCCTTGGAACCTCTTGCTTGTAAACTAAAAACAGAGGTTTCCCTGTTTTCTGCTTCTCTGGCACCTGGATTGCCATTCTTCCTCATGTGCTGATTGTGATGTCCATACTTACTTCGTGGATTAACTACTGCCTCTTGTGTCCAACCCTAGCTCCTCCCATCCTCTGTATGTTTAGTGATGCTTTTATCACCACTTCCATTCTCATTTCCTGTCAGGAACGGGCTAACACCACTTGCATCAATCTTTTCAGGTTTCCTAACTTAAAATTCCCAAGACTGGGAATCTGATTGGCTGACCAGTTTATCTTTTGGGGCTAGCCATGTCAAGGGTTGCTGGATGGCATATAAATTCCTAACCCTTGGGTTGTGAGTCTATTCTGGTTCATTTCGGCTGTGGCTAGTGAATAATGCTATATAATATGGCTGCCTAGATAGTAGGGGCTCGGAGTAGAGTAGTTGAACAAAGTGCCTGGCAAGCACTGGTAGACATTTTGAGTTCACTGTATGGACTGGCAGGGTTGATTTTCAGGTGATACTTACCATGTTGGTTATTTTTAATTATACTGTTAATATTTAATATAATATTATAATAAAATATACATTAAATTTACTACTGGTAATTTAATAACTAGATGAACTTGCTATTAAAATGCTGAATACCTCTTCGTGATGGGTAAATCACTAAGCCCTTGGAATGCCTCCCTCACTCCAGCTGACCTGATCCTTTCCTGGGACCTCCAACACCTTCTTACTACTCAGCAACTAAAGGGTTATTTTATGGCATAGAAGAGGATTCCAGACTGATTCTCCAGGGTTAGAGTTGCCTTCCATTTTGATCACCTATGTCTGTGCTGTTCTGGTTGTTAAATATTTTTAATAACATCCTGTGACTTGGATAGAAGGAAGATCCAAACTTACATTACAAAAAAAGGGATATTTATTTTCTTTGTGTACTAGCATCAATGTAGTTGTAAATAATGTATTTCATAGTTTGGTTGATTTGTTCTAAAGCAATTTTGAGATGTCTTGGTATAAATTTTACATTTTAAAAATATTCACAATTTATTTCTGTAAAAAAAGAAGAAATTGTGTCTTTTAAAATGCATCTTTTTATGTGATACTCTTCCTTGGGTTCACTATATTCTTTCCAGGAAAACAAATTTAGGTCGCAAATCAGAATGATTAGGTTGCCTATAGGTTAGTACAATGTTCCAGAAAAACTGACCGAAGGAAAAAAATTGCTCTTTCTTTTAGAAAGAGAACTAATTTCATAGAAGAGACTAATTTATTAGAATCTTGTACATTGTTGTAATGGAAAACAACTTCAAAGCAAACCGAACATTATTGAATGATTTCATTCCTAGTAGGGATGTGGCATTCCATGTAGTGTCTGGCTATGGTGCTATGCAATGGCTGATCAAAGTATTCAGTAAATAGCAGGGTCCCAAATGAATATATATTTGTAAGACATATGACATTTCCAATAGGAAAGTGTGTAAGGTGTGTGGAATTGCGCTGAACTTTCATAAAACAAAATTACATTGGATATATTCATCAGCAGTTGAGGTGTATTTGTGAAAGAAACTGCATTATGTAGTTAAAATGTAAAGAATATGGACTTTAGAAAACGCAAAGGGAGTCAGGAACATTATTCAAGAATTGTCTCTTGTTAACCCCTTCATAAAAGTGTGTTCTGATTTATTAACGTAACGAAGCTTGACTGTAAAGCAACATGACTACTTGTGTATGAATTAGGGAGTAAGGGTCGTAACTTTAGAATTATAAATTATGATTATTCCTCTTTGGGGAGGTGAAGGAGTCCAGTGAATAGATGTTGCACGAGATGTCAAGAAACTTAGAACAACTTCCCACACTCTTCTAGACTTTAGAGATGAGGTAGTGGTACCATGGTATGGGGGAAAGGACATAGGTGTTGGGAATCAGACTCATCTGGAGACTAGTCCTAGATTTCTTACTTAACTAGCTCTGAAAGCTTGACATATCATCTAACTTTTCAAAGCATTTATTTGCCCATCTGTAACATGGGGGTGGCACACTGTGGGCTGACATTCAGTTGATACTTACCAGCATGGGTGGAACAGT
Organism: Galago senegalensis; assembly: GCA_963575145.1. Taxonomy (NCBI): domain Eukaryota; kingdom Metazoa; phylum Chordata; class Mammalia; order Primates; family Galagidae; genus Galago; species Galago senegalensis. The sequence goes on along the minus strand of CAUYTI010141622.1, from coordinate 16,774 downwards.
TGTTTAGAGCCAAGCTCTGGTCTTACGGGGCCACTGCCCACTCTGATTGGTGGGTGCTCATGTTATATTGGTTGTTAAATATTTTGACTATTGCTCCTAAGAAGACTTAATGTGTAGGATTATTGGAAGCATAAAATGAGGCAATATACTTTTCTTCAGTATAACAAAGAGAAATTTTATTTAAGGACAAAGGGAAAGCTTAGAGCACTTACAAGGATAGTTGGAAGTGAGTACCTCTTGTGAAAGAGAAGAGGCACTACAGATGCTACTCACTAGGTATTTCTTTCTTTTTTTTCCTGTTTGACTTTAAAAAGTTTTTCAGACTTGGCGCCCACAGCACAGTAGTTATGGTGCCAGCCACATACACCGAGGGTGACAAGATCGAATGTGGCCCAGGCCAGCTAAACAACAATGACAGCTACCACAAAAAATAGCCAGGCATTGTGGTGGGTGCCTGTAGTCCCAGCTACTTGGGAGGCTGAGACAAGAGAATTGCTTCAGCCCAAGAGTTTGAGATTGCTGTGAGCTGTGATGCCACAGCACTCTACTGAGGGCAACATAGTGAGACTGTCTCAAAAAAAAAAAAAGTTGGCTTGGAGCCTGTGGCTCAAGTGGCTAAGGTGCCAGCCACATACACCCAAGGTGGCGGGTTCGAATCCAGCCCAGACCCGCCAAACAACAATGATGGCTGCAACCAAAAAATAGCCAGGCATTGTGGCAGGTGCCTGTAGTCCCAGCTACTTGGGAGGCTGAGGTAGGAAACTTGCTTGAGCCCAGGAGTTGGAGGTTGCTGTGAGCTGAGATGCCACGGCACTCTACCCAGGGGGACAGCTTGAGGCTCCTGTCTCAAAAAATAAAAACAAAAAAATAAAGTTTTTCAGCATAAAGAGAGAGAAAAGTTGCTTACACTTGTCTTCACTATAGTGAAGGAAACTGATTGAGGAAACTGTTTATATCTTATTCAGTATCCATTAAATAGACATTAAGTTCTTACTCTGTGTTAGGCAATGAGGGATGCTGGGGGTAAACAATGCACAGTCACTACCCTTGATGAGTTCACAGTTTAGGAGGAGCAGTGGATTCTCTCAACATGATCCTATAGGGTACCTTTGAACAAATTCAGTAAAGAGTTTGCTTGGAGGTACAGCAGGTTTGACAGCTAAGCTCAGGTTGGATTTCAGCTCCCACTTGCTTTACCATCTGTTGGCTCTTGTGTAGTGTGCAACCTGGACGATTACACGTGGCAGCCATTAAATATGAAATTTTGGATTTTGAATCAAGGGTTTAGTTTATTATATCTTAAGCAGAAAGGAGTACAATTAATCAAAGTATGCACCTAAACTTTAGATACAATTTTGCCATCTTTGCTTGTTTATGTTAGCAACAAAGAAGCCTGGATAGCAAGTGGCCATGAAGTCATGAAAACCATTTTCCACAGCTTGTAGAGAGTAGAATATTTTTTTTCTTGCAAGAAGTGTTCCAAAGCCTGGAATAAGTAGTAGTCAGTTGGCCCAAGGTCTGGTGAATATGGTGGATGACATAGAGTTTCCAGGTCCAGCTTCTGTAGTTTGAGTTGCATTCTTTGTGTGACATGCAGTCAATATCTTGTCTTGGAAGAGGATTGACCTGTCTCTATTGACCAATCTCAGCTGCTTAATCACAAGCATCCTCAACATTTTGGGTTGCAGTAGACATCCCTGTAATAGATTGACCAGGTTTCATGAAACTGTAATGGAAAATACCAATGCTGGACCACCAAACAGACACCATTAGGTTTTTTTGATGAATATTTGGTTTTGGACTATGTTTTGGCATTTCATCTTTATGCTATCATTGTGCTGAATGCTTGCTCTTGTCAAAAAGAATCCATTTTTCATCACACATAACAATGAGGTATGGAAATAGTTTGCCTTTAGGTCATGAAAGGAAAGAAAGGCAAGTTTTGAGACAATTTCTTTTCTGGTGCTCTTTTAATTCATGTGAAACCCATCTATTCATCTTCTTTGCCTTGCCAGTTTGTTTCAAATGGTCCAATATTGTTGGAATAGTAATGTCAAACCTTGTTGCTAATTTGTGTGTAGGTTGAGATGGATCCGCTTCCACTACAGCCTTTAGCTCATCATTATCCACCCTGGTCTCAGTTTGCCCATGTGGCTCATTTTAAAGATTAAAATCACCAGAATGGATCTTCTCAAACCATTGATGTACTGTGTGTTCATTAGCTACATCCTTCTCAAACACTGTGTTGATAGGCCAAGCTTTCTGTGCTGCATTCGTTCCACAACAGAACTTGTATTTGAAAATAACATGAATTTTTTACTTCCTAAGGTTTCACAAAAGTTGCACAAAAAAATTTTGAAAGATAATCACAAAGAAGACAAATAACTTCTCTGCAAGATTTCATAACAGAGAGAATACATGAGTTGATAGCTCTAATGGAAGATGCTGTATTTGCCTCCTTTAACCCATGTTTCAACCGGTTTAGTTTTTAAAGGCTTCATTAAGGGTGTACCATTATGTACATGTACCATTATGTAGAGCAATTTTAATCAGCTAAGGCTTATTCATGAACATTTCCCAGACTTCCATGAAGCTGGTGAGGTTCAAGGAAATTGTTCTAGCAGTTGTGATAAATAAAAGCATTTCCCCTCCCTCTCTTCTCCAAAAAGAAAGACAATCATAAGCCAAAACATGCATTTGAAAGAATGAGGATGTACCTTCCCAATAAAAAGAAAAAAAGACGTGTCAAAGTGAAATCTCAGAGATATCAACTGTCAAACTTAGTACTTAAAGAAATAAGACAGTTCATACTTAATAACCTAACAGAGGTATAAACCTAGTGCTATAGGCCTGTAGTAATAGGAGTTTTGCAAGACAAGTGGCATTTGGCTAAATATAGATGAAGGAGAGGCCTTAGTGTCTCTGCAAAGACACAGAGGTATGAAAAAGCTGGGGGATAAGGAGGTCATGGATAGTCCTACCAGAGAATATATTTGGACTCCTTGTTTTGATAAAAGGGAAGACAATGTAAGTTTTATTTATAGTCTCTTTAAGTAGACAGTTTGAATATTAAATCTATTTTATGTGTAGTTTAATGGTTTTTTTCACTTTTAGACTAGATAAAAGCTTCTTGTTTTTAAATTAAATTTTAACTTGTGTTTAAAAAACTGGTTTGGGTTGATGAGAACACACTGTCCCCTAATGTTAATTATTTGAAGTCCTCTAGTGCATTTTCAATAGGCCTTGATCCTAGACAAAGATCAGTGATCAAAGGAGGCTAGATGACTCAGTGAGATACTATTTTTTAAAAAAAGAATGTAGAGCCTTTTATAACTGCATTAGGGATCTGTGTCTGCTTCATAGAATATGAAATCATAAAGTTTCAATGTTTGGAGCTCTTTGGAGACCTTTATCTCTAATCTACTCATTTCAAAATGACTTTATTATTTTTATAAAAAATGGTGCATGCTCATTACAAAAAATTCTAGCAATTTAAAGTAAAAAGTTGAGAGCTAAAACTAATCTGAATCTCAGCACTGTGATACAGCTGCCATTAACATGAGGTTAATAGAATTCTAGTATCTCATTGTTTGCATAGATGAATAGAACCAATTTTTGATAAAACTTGGATCATATTATACATATTTTTAATCAAAATTATTCAATGTACTTTTACTAGAATTTACCATAATAAAGTGAAAAAGGAGGTAAAACAGAAGGAATTATTTATTCCTTACAAGGAATATCGGTTTCTAACAGATCCCTCTAAGGTTGAAGAAAACATTTAAAAAATCAAGAATTTGGTGTTATTATGTTTTTTGCCTTCTTTTTTTCAATTTTAAATAATATTAACTCCATACTATGAAAGATGAGGAAATTGCACATACTATTCACTCTCCCTTCCAGTTTTTATTTATACAAAAATATATCACATAAGTTAAGGTGAGTATCATTTACTTTTTTCTAGGAATCAGTTAGAAATTGTGTTTGACTGCCAGTCAATGGAGAGCTGAGTAAGACTTAAACATAGGATTTAGTCTCTCACTTAAAGGAAGACCGGAGGTTTGAGTAAGTCATGGTGAGGGTTTCATAAACTCAATAGGGATCCAGCTTCCTCTTGCTTCCTGATTTGCCATGTTCAGTGTGTGATTTTCATTTTGAAAGTCATAAAGTGGCTGCTGGAGTTTTGCTCATCATGTCTGCCATCTAGGCAAGAAATAGAAGGAAGATGGAAAATCTGGTCAAAAAGACTTCTAGTAGCCTGAACTGTCATTGGTATTTTATCAGCTTTCTTTCCATCTGCACAGGAGACTGAGGGATATAGTTTTTCCAATGAGCACATTGCCTAAGGTGGGTAGCTTCTGTGATCTCAAATTCCATAGCTGCTTGCTTTTAGTTTTATATTTACATGAATTTAATACCTGGAACCCTAGTCTATTTTACCAAGGAATATCCATTTTAGACAATTTTTATTTTGCTTATCTCTCACCTGGATATGTTTCATCTATAAAGCAGATCTTTCCAAAGGGCTTCATGAGTACCTAAGTTAGTGTTTGCTTGGTTGCTGTCCTAATTCCCAGGCATTGTTCTACCTTTATCACCTCCTTAGGTTGTTTCAGTTTTTTAAGGATAGTGTAAAATCTTCTAATTCCTATTGTGTTCTATGGATACCTACCCCTAGAGCCCTCCATCCCCTTGCTTCAACCTGGCTGGTTGTTCTCCAGTCGTAATGGACATCTTAGCAGTTTTCTTCACCACAATCCTTGGGTGTGGCCACTGGTTCTTGGATCTCAATGTCTTCTTTTTCCGTTTACTACTTTTTCTTGCTGGAATAGATCCTCAAGTAAGTTCCCAAGAAAGAATGTGTGAGTGATAAACTTTCTGAGTTTTAAGTGTCTGCAAATGTTTTGATTCAGTTTTCAGATTTGATTGATAAGTTTATAGGTATGAAATTGTCATTTGAAAGTACTTTTACTTCGGAACTTGAAGGCATGGCTCAATTGTCTTCTAGTGTCCAATGTTGCTAATGAGAAATATGCCAGTCTGATTCTTATACCTTTGTAGAGAACCATTTTTTTTCCTTTTGTAAGATTTTGGTATCTTTATTTTTGGTGTTCTAGAATTCACAGTGATGTGGCATATTGTTGAGTATTTTTGATTCCTTGTACTTGGCATTTGAGGAGGCCCCTTTGATATGGACATTCTATTTTTCATGAAGTTCTGTAATTTGTTCTTGTGTTATCTGTTCTGATAATTTCCCCCCTCTGATTTCTGTATTCTCTTTTCCAAAACTGATTTTAATCAGATTTGGAATTTTTGGATTGATCTTTTATGTCCCTTATCTTTTTTCCCTCACCCCCTATGTCCGTTACCTTTTGCTTAGATTTCCCATCTCTTTATCTCTTCATTATGTTTTATGGGAATTTTTTTTCCAACTTTGTGCTCAGCCTTTTTACTAAATTTTATTTTGGAAATTACATTTTGAATTTATACCAGTTCACTCTTGTTCACTGAGTAGTCCTTTATCATAGCATTTTTCCATGTTTTAGGGATATGATACCTCAAATATCTCTGAGGATGTCTTAAAATTGTTTTGTTTTTATTGATGTTTAAGTTCTCTTTATTCCAGGAACTATTGCTGTTTCCTTTAGGGCCATTTTCTGTTTATTATTCCTCTCTTCCATTGCAAAATTTCTTCAAATGTTTGATGATCTCTGGATGTCTTCAGATATAAGAAGACTGCAATAAGATATAAAGAACTGTTTTGTTGCTATGAGCCATGACACTACAGCACTGTAGCCTCGGGCAATATAGTGAGACTCTGTCTCAAAAAAGAAAACAGAAAAAGAAACAAAAGAACTTCTCAAACCTCTGTGCTTGGGTATAGCTTGTCAACTTGGGTGTTTCACTTTAAAATGATGTAGTAGAGAGCCTCCAACAATCAGAAGGAAGAGGTTTTTGCTCTAGAAGTGTTTAATTTCTCCAGGGAAGAAGACTCCTTCTCTTTCCTGGGATAGAAGTCTGGTGACTATATTTCTGTGCATGGGGAATTGGAGGTTGGGGAGAGTCAGGTTTTCCATATACAGACTTTGAATATCTGTGTTGTCATTTCCACACCTCATCCCTACTTTTTTCCTTTCTTTCTTTCTTTTTTTTTTTTTTTAGGTAGAGTCTCACTATGTCACCCTTGGTAGAGTGCTGTGGTGTCACAGTAATTGTCTTGCCTTGACCTCCCAAGTAGCTGGGACTATAGGTGCCTGCCACAACGCCCTGCTATTTTTTTTTTGTTATAGTTGTCATTGTTGTTTGCTATTTTTTTGTTGTAGTTGTCGTTGTTGTTTGGCAGTCTCAGGCTGGTTCAAACCTGCCAGCCCCAGGGTATGTGGCCCTAGCCATTGACCTCCATGTGCCAAGCCTCATCCCTATGTTTTGCTGTCCCTGGTTCTTCTCAGCTTTGAGCTTTTCTGGGATCCTAGAGAGATCCTTTCTTACCTATATTCCTGTATAGTATATGTTCTCTAGGTTATTGCTGTCTGCTGCACCTTATCAGTTACTTCATCTCTATCTGCTTACTAGCTACTTTATTTACTATTGTCTTCATTTTGGCCATTTTGGAATATATACCATATTTTAAAAATCCACTGTTGCCAGATCATCAGTCACTTATTACCAGCTACCTGATCATTGTGTCAGCTGACAGTCCTAGGTCCTCTGTGGAACTGAAAAACCAGGGTGATTATTCATGATTTAATTAATTTGGAATCTTGCTAAAAAGATAATCAGGAGAGGAGCTTCAAGATAGATGACCAGAGGGATCTGGTACTCACCTCCTCCCCAAAGAACCAAAATAGCAAGTAGATAATCAGACTTCAAATAGATTACCTAAGAGAGAATGCTGGAAACCAAAAGAGAGATGATAGGAAACATCTAAGGCAAGGAAGGAGAGGGCAGAAGGCAGCTGGGATCATCTGGGATCCTAGAGAGGTTCCCATATGTAAGGAAAAGGCAAGTGAGTGACCCCCAGTGGTTCACCTTCCCACCACAGACTCCTGTAATCCTAGCCATGGATCCTAGCCATAAATATGCAAAACCAGCCCATTTCACCTGTATGGGCTCTGAGGTTAACACAGGGAGCTGCTTAGAGACTATGGAATAGCATTACTCTAGAGAGGGAACTAATGCTGGGTCTAACATCCTCCCAGAGTCCTAAGCAGCTACAGTAAGGCACCATTTGGAGAACCCAGCTCTTATCAGATTGCATTCTGTGCTGGAGCCCAATTGTTCCTGCATCTCAACACTTCTGGCTATTGCTACCAGGGCCACAGTGTGAGCCATTGGCAGCAACCCTGCTGCCCCCAGTAGAGGGCTGATCTATATTTATCAACACCCTCAGGACAGATTGCTCCACCTGCAGCCACCACCTGGGGATAAAATGCCTACTCCATAGCAATTTGTTTATGGCTTCTTCCATTGAAAGCATCCCCACCTTCCACAGCAGCAGGTCTATAGCATAGCAACTGCCACCTTCAACAACACATTCCACAGTGGGATCACCCCACTCTTGCCTACCACGGTCAGAGCCCATAAGCATCTCCAGGGCCTAATGTTGGGCCTGTTGAACTTGCCACTATCACTATAGCAGGCACCCACATGCTCATGCTACCTGCAGGCTTGGGTACTGGCCCACTTAGTTATATTATCTGCTGCCAATATCAGTGTGGACTTCATGGGAACTAGAGGATTGTCCCACCACTGCTACTGCCATCGCTTATGCCATTTCTGCTGCCCAGGGACCTGAGAACCTGTCAATTTACCTAGCCCACTTTTACCACTTCCAAGACCCAAGAAAGCTGCAGAGAGGTCCAAGTCTTATACATGGAAGTAAAAGAATTATACCTACCATCATGCAAACACAGAAAAGCATAAAACCCACTGATATAGTAAATACATAAAGAAGGAAGAGAAAGAACTCAGATACTACCACTACAGAACACCCCTACCAAACCACAATGATAAACAATAAGAAAGAAAAAAACTATAGAAATATGCAAAACCAGATATCAATTAATAGAATGATAGGACTAAGCCCTCACATATCAATAATAACATTGAATGTAAACAGATTCAACTTTTCTCAAAAAAGATAGAGACTGAATGGATAGAAACAAAATGACCTTAAAAAATAAAAGTATAATTTTAACAGCTTAAAAAAAAAAAGAAACAAAATGACCCAACTATATCTGCCTATAAGAAATTCATCTCATCCATGAAGACACATAAAGACTGAAAATCAAGGGATAGAAAAAGGTATTCCATGGAAATAGAAATAAAAAATTAGCAGAAGTAGCTATACTTAGGTAAAAAAGACTTTAAATGAAAAACAACAAAAAGAGACTGATAATGTCATTATATAATGATACAGGGATCAATTCAGGAAGAGGATAGCAACAATTCTAAATATAAAGCACCCAACACCAGAACACCTGAATGTATAAATATTATTAGATCTAAAGGGGAAAAAATAGAATCAAATACAATAAAAGTCTGGGAATTCAACACTCCATTCTCAGTATTTAACAGATAATCTAAATAGAAAATTAACAAAACAACTTTGGATTAAAACTGCACTTCATAACAAATGGAGCTAACAGACATTTACAGAACATTTCACGCAACAACCAACAACTGCGGAATATATGTTTTTCTCATTAGCACCTGGGACAGTCTTTAGGATAGAGTTAGGTAGGGAGAAAGGCAACCAGTTGACAAGGCATTGTAGATAAAATGACTAAGAGTGGAGAGTGTGAACCAATCAGAATGCATAAAAGAAACCACAATATTAGATATTTGTGCCAAAAGACTTTCTCCTGGTCAGAGAAATGTGCAGTAAGGAGCTCCTAGTGACTTTAACTGACCTGGGGCTCCTTACCATCTAATTAGCATTATGGTTTTGATCTTCAATCTTCAATGGGGTTTTCTTTTGTGAAGGACTCTGGGAAGATGCATGTGTAGAAAGGAAACTGTTATATAATCCCAGCCTGTTATGTAACTTGTTGTATAACTTGTTATATAACCCAAACTCTCAATCACCCAAAGGCAAGAAATGGCAACCAATTCCAACAAGGAGAAAGGTGGGACTAACTAGTGATCATATAAAAGACTATGTGTACTAAGACTTCGGGGTCTTCTCCATTTGAGGAGAATGACCCATCTCTGTCTCTGAGATGTATTTTCACTTTATAATAAATGCCATGTGTGTGAGATTGCTTTGTATTTGTGATCACTCCATCATCAGCTTGACTCAGTGCCAGTACTCATTCTTGACACTGGAAACCAAGGACCAGAGAACATTGAGACAGACCTAATAAAACCATATGTTAAGACACAAAAAAATCTTGACAAATTAAAAAAAAAATTGAGGGAGGTGGAATAAGATGGTGGACTAGTGACATCTCCTTTGCAACCACTCATGGTGAGATCTGGGAGAAGGGTATCTATCCAACTCTGGGTTGGGGGCCCTGCTCAGAAACATCACTTCAGCAGCACAAGGAGGCAGTGGGAGACTCCAGGAGCCAATGAGGCAGTCAGGATCAGTGGAGAACTGGCACAGAAGGTGAGTGCTTCTGTGCCAGCAGAGGCTGGCTGGTTCAGTAATGGTTTTCAGACAGAGAAAGCTTGCCCTGCAGGTTTTTTTTTTTTTTTTTGGAACTGGGCACATTTGCTGTAGTTACCATGGGAGAGTTTGGGGGAGCAAGTGATCTTGAGCAGCACCAAGGGGTCATGATTGAGCCACTGGGTGGAGCAGAGCTCTCATTGTTTGTTTGCTGGCTGATTGCAGCCATTGTAAGAGAGCTGGAAGGAACAGCCCGCAAGGTCTTAATGCTAGGCCAGTTCTGGTGCATCTGCTGAGCTGGGCAACCACCCATGGGGAGACTTGAGTGAAACATGCTTTCCTGGGAAAACCTCTGCATGGTCAAGAGACCAATGTTTGGAAAGGTTGAGGTGTGTCTATTAAGTAGGCTGATGAGAGCTTCAGGCACTCAACCCTGTGGGTATTGAGGGCAAAGAAATCAGAAAGACAGGACCATGACTCCCCAGCAAGACTGTGGCTTCCAGTCCCCAACTTATACAGCCATATCAGTATTGTGATTAGCATCTCATTCCCCAGAATGTCACCTGTTGTCCAGGCAATATATGGCTATACACACATACACACACACACACACACACACACACACACAATATGTGTGTGTGTGTGTATATATATATTTCCTTTTTTTCTGTATTTACAATTTTTCATTGTTTTTTCTTCAATAGTAAGGGCTCCATTTTTGATGCAGGATTTTTCTTTTTTTTGCTCTCATTTTTTCCTGATCTTTCCCCTTAAGGTTATTTGTTTATTTGTTTGCTTTTTTCTTTGTATTTTTAGTTTTCCATTTTGTGAATCCTTCACAAAAGAAAACCCCATTGAAGATTGAAGATCAAAACCATAATGCTAATTAGATGATAAGGAGCCCCAGGTCAGTTAAAGTCACTAGGAGAGACAAGACCCAAATAAATAAAATCAGAAATGAAGGCTTGATGTGGTGGCTCATGCCTGTGATCCCAGCACTCTAGGAGGTCAAAGTAGGTGCATAATTTGAGTTTAGGAGTTCAAGACCAACCTGAACAAGAGTGAGATCCCATCTCTGGTAAAAATAGAAACATTAGCCAAGTGTGGTGGCACATGCCTATAGTCCCAATTACTCAGGAAGCTGAGGCAAGAGGATGGCTTGAGCCCAGGAGTTTGAGGTTGCTGTGACCTATGATGACTCAGCACTATACTCAGGGTGACAGAGTAAGACTCTGTCTCAAATAAAAAAATAAAATCAGGGCCTGACATGGTAGCTCACGCCTGTAATCTTAGTTATCTGGGAGGCTGAGGTGGGTGGGTTGCTTGAACTCATGGGTTCAAGATCAGCCTTAGCAAGAGCAAGACTCCATTGCTAGAAAAAAAGATCAGAAATGAAAAAGCAAACATTACAACTGATATCACAGAAATACAAAAGATCATTGTAGCCTGTTATCATTAGCTATATACTAATGAAGCATAAAATCTAGATTAAATGGATACTTCCTGGATGCAAACAACCTACCATGATGAATCAGGAATAAATAGGAAACCTAAACAGAACAATAATGAGTAATGAGATTGGACCAGTAATAAAATGTATCCCAACAAAGAAAAACATAAGACTGATGACTTCACTGCCAAGTTCTACCAATTTTACAAATAAGAACTGATGCCAATTCTGCTCAAACTACTCCAAAAAATCAAAGAGGAGGGAATTCTCCCTAGCTCATTTTATAAGGTCAGCATTATCCTTATATTGAATACAAACAAAGGTGTCTTTTATGGCCAAATACGATGAACCCACAGCTAACACTTTATTGAATGGGGAAAAGTTACACAGTAGCTTCAGAGAAAATGAAATACCTGGGAATATATCTAACAAAGTATTTGAAGGACCTCTACAGGGAGAATGGAAACCCTGAGAAAGGAAATAGCAGAAGAAGTTAACAAATGGAAGAGCATACCATGCTCATGGCTAGGAGGAATCAACATTGTAAAAATGTCCATACTATCCAAAGTGATCTACAGATTTAATGCTATCCCCATTAAAGCACCAACGTCATACTTTGGGAAAAAAAAGTACTTCATTTTTTATGGAACCAGAGAAAAGCCCATATAGCCAAGGCTATTCTTAGTAATAAAAACAAATCTGAGGGTGGTGCCTGTGGTTCAGAGGAGTAGGGCACTGGCCCCATATACTGGAGGTGGCAGGTTCAAATCAGCCCTGGCCAAAAACTGCAAAAAAACAAAAAACAAAAAACAAAACCCAAATCTGGAGGCATCATGTTATATTACAAGTCTATAGTGATCAAAATAGCATGGTACTAACACAAAAATAGAGGCACAGGTCTATGGAATAGAATAGAGGAACTGGAGATGAAGTCTCTGACATATCACCATCTGATCTTTGATAAACCAAGCAAAAACATGCACTGGGGAAAAGAATCTGTATTTAATAAATGGTGCTGGGAGAACTGGCTAGCCACATGTAGAAGACTGAAACTGGACCTGCACCTCTGACCACTTACAAAAATTGACTCATGCTGGATAAAATACTTAAATTTAAGACATTAAATGATAAAAATTTTAGAAGAAAGTGTGGGAAAAACTCTTGATGATGTTTGACTGTGAAAAGGTTTTATGTAGAAGACTCTGTTGGCAATTGAAACAACACCAAAAATGAATAAATGGGACATGATCGAGTTAAAAAGCTTCTGCACAGTTAAAGATACAACAGCTAAAGAAAACAGACAACATTTAGAATGGGAGAAGATATTTGCATGCTACAAATATGAGAAAGGACTAATAACTGGAATCTGCAGAGAACTCAAACTAATCAACAAGAAAGGAGCAAACAATCACATTTATCAGTGGGCAAGAGACATGAACATAACCTTCCTCCAAGAAGACAGAGGAATGGTCAACAAAAACATGAAAAAATGCTTATCATCCCTAATCATCAGAGAAATGAAAATGAAAACCATTTTCAGATATCACCTAACCCCAGTGAAAACAGCCCACATCACAAAGCCCCGAAGCTGCAGATGCTGGCATGGATGTTGAGAGAAGGGAACACTTATACACTGATGATGGGATTTCAAATGAATACAACCTCTTTGGAAAGTAATATGGAATATCCTCAAAGAGCTAAAAGTAGACCTTCCATTTGATACCACAATCCCATTACTAGGTACCTGCCCAGAGGTTTAAAAAAAATTATCATGAGGACATTTGCTCTGGAATATTTGTTGCAGCTCTATTCACTATCACCAAGATGTGGAACCAACCCAAGTGCCCACCAACACATGAATGGATTAATAAACTGTTTGGAATGCTATTCAGCCATAACAGGTAAAGACTTTACATCTTTTGTGTTATCCTGGATGGAGGTGAAGAACATTCTCTTTAGTAAAGTATCACAAGAATGGAAAAGCAAGTATCCAATGTACTCAATAATAATATGAAACCAATATATGAACAACTACACTCCCTATGAGAGAAAAACACACTTAAATTCAAGTTGGGGGAGAGGGAGGAGGAAGAGGGGAGGGGAGAAGAAGGAGGGAGATTGGTAAGCTCTCATCTAAAGGGCACTATGTAAGGGTAAACAGCCTACTCCCTGGGTGAAGGACTAAACTACAACTTCGACTTTACCTGATAAATGTAAACAATGCAACCTAATCTTTTGTACCCTCATATTAATCTGAAATTTTAGAAATGTAAAAAAGAAAAGTTAAAAGTCTTTCTTATAAGAACTGGAACAAGACAAGGATGCCCACTGTCACTAGTCCTATTCAACATAGTACTGGAAGTCCTAGCCAGAGCAATCAGGTAAGAGAAATAAATGAAATGCATCCAGATTGGAAAAGAGGAAGTGAAGTTATCCCTCTTTGCAGAAATGTGACCTTATATCTAGAAAAACCTAAAGTCTCCATGAATAAACTCTTAGTTCTGATAAATAAATTCAGTAAAACTGTGGAATACAAAATCAGCATATAAAAATTGGTATCATTTTTATACACCAATAATGAAGTAGCTGAGAAAGCAATCAAGAAGGCAATCCTGTTTACAATAGTTGCAAAAGAAAACAAAATACCTAGAAAAAAATTTAACCCAGGAAGTAAAAGTCCTCTACAAGGAAAACTACAAAATTCTGATGAAAGAAGTTGAAGAGGACACAAACAGATGAAAAAACATCCCACATTTGTGAATTAAAATGATTAACATCATTGAAATGACCATACTACTCAAAGCAATCTACATATTCATGAAATTCCTATCAAAATACCAACATAGTTTTTACACAAATAAGAAAAAAAATTATAAAATATTATGGAACCAATAGAGAGCCTAAATAGCCAAAATAATCCTGACCATAACAAAAAGCTAGAGGCATCCCACTACTTGACTTCAAAATATATGACAATGCTACAGTAACCAAAACCAGCATGGTATAGTGTAAAAACAGACTCATTCTCATAGACCAATGGAACATAATAGAAATAAATCCACATATTTACAGCTAACTGATTTTTGACAAAGGTGCCAGGAGCATACATTGGGGAAAGGATGATCTCTTCAATAAATGTTGCTGAGAAATATGAATATCCGTATGTAGAGATGAAACTGGCCCACTATCTCTCACCATATACAAAAATCAACTCAAGGTGGATTAAAGACCCAAACATAAGACATGAAGTGATAAAACTAGAAGAAAACATAGTGATATCACATCAATACATTGGTCTACTCTGAGAAAAAATTTATGGCTAAGACCTCAAAAACACAGGCAACAAAACCAAAAATAAGCAAACCAAAAGACTTCTGCATGGCATTGGAAACAGTAAATGGAATGAAGAAACAGCCTGTTGAATAGGAGAAAATATATGCAAACTATCTGATAAGGGATTAATATCCAGAATATACAACGATCTCAAATAGCAGTCAGAATATAAGTAATCCCATTAAAAAGTGGTCAAAGGCTCTGTGCCTGTGGCTCAAGTGGCTAAGGCACCAGCCACATACACCTAAGGTGGCGGGCTTGAATCCAGCCTGGGCCTGCCAAACAACAATGATGGCTGCAACCAAAAAATAGCCGGGCATTGTGGCGGGTGCCTATGGTCCCAGCTACTTGGGAGGCAGAGACAGGTGACTCGCTTGAGCCCAGGAGTTGGAGGTTGCTGTGAGCTGTGATGCCATTGCACTCTACTCAGGGGGACAGCTTGAGGCTCTGTCTCAAAAAAAAAAAAAAAAAGTGGTCAACGGATGTGAATAGACATTTCTTAAAAGAAGATGCGCAAATGGCCAACAGGCATATGAAACAATGCTCAACATCCCTAATCACCAGGGAAATTCCAATAAAAACTACAATGAGATGCCATCTTATCTCAGGTGGATTTGGAGAACATTCTCCTAAGTAAGTTATTATAAGTTTGGAAAAATAAGCATCAGATGCACTGAGGACCAGTTTGAAACTAGGAGATTAACAATCACAGACCCACCAGAGAGAAAAAATTATATTGAATTAAGGGAGAAAAGAGGTTCAGTAGATTCCCACCAACAGGCACAATGCATAGATATCTGGCACATTCCCTGGATGTAGGACACAGCTACAACTCAGACTTTAACCTTACATGTGTAAATTATGTAACCTAATAGTTTGTACCCTCATATTAATCTGAAATTTAAAAAGAAAATATTGTAGGTATTTCTCAAAAGGCTATCAAAATAGAACTACTGTATGATGGAGCAATCCCATATTTATCCAAAGGAAAGGAAATCAGTATACCAGAGGAATATCTGTACCCTCATGGTTTTTGCAGCACTATTCACAATAACAAGGGTATGGAATCAATGTAAGTGTCTGTCAGTGGGTGAATGGATAAATAAAATGTGGTAAATATGCACAGTGGAATATTATTTTGGTCGTAAAAAGAATGATATAATATTTGCAACAACATGGATAGAACTGCAGGTCATGTTAAGTGAAATAAACCAAATACAGAAAGACAAATACCACGTTTTCATTCATATGTGGGAACTAAAAAAGTTGATCTTTTGGAGGTAGAGGGTAGAATGATGGATACTAGCAGCTGGTAAGGGCATGTGAGTGATAGGATGATGAAGACAAGTTGGTTAATTGGTGTAAACATACGATGAGATAGAATAAATTGCAATATTTGATAGCAGAGTCTGGTAACTATAGTTCAACAATGTATTGTAGGTTTCAAAATAGCTAGAATTGCTCCCAATACATAGATTTGATAATTGGTGATGGGTACCCTAAGTACCCTGACTTGATCATTACACATTCTATGCATGTAACAAAACATCACATGTACCCACATAGACGTGCAAATATTATATATTAATAAAAACATAAAATGTGAAAAACCCTGGCAAATGCAACTTAAATCTCTGGACCCCTAGGTGTTAAAATTACCTATAGTAACTGGATAAATAAACTCAAAGCATAGGTTTTGTAATGACAGCACTGATAAGGACTCTGGACAAACAGTGTCCACCAGATTCTTTATAACATGTCCCTCAATAGAGGCTGCTTAAGTAGAGACACTTGGGCTTTGCCATCAGATCCTTACTAGCTGTTAATTACTCAAGTTCTCTGAGACTTGTTTTTTCATCCCCAAATGAAGCTAAATAACAATATTTATCCCAAAGGATTATTGTGAAAATTACTTGGCTTGGTGCATAATAAGTCTTCAATAAATGTTAACTGAGAAATTCTAGAGCTTATACTTTTAATCACTATGTTAAACTATGGATTAATGGAAAAAAATGGACTGTTGTTCATGTGATGACTACAAGTATTTGTTTCCTGAGAACAGTTTTTTCTAGAGACAGTACTATGTAAGCATTTAAAAAATGATGTATCTTCTGCTAGTATTTGGAAGTGACAATATGTTCTAGAAAACTATGTTAGTGCAAATAGTGATCCAGTAAGATGGAAACACTATTTGACTTCCTGAAATAAAAGTGGATAATCTGTGGCGTGAACTGTGGAGTGAAATTCCACAGCTGTATGCTCCTTCACAAGCTATATGCTCTCTTTAAGCTCCAGAGGCAGGTGGACAGACTTCTGTGGAAGGCAACTCTGTTGATGACCCGGTATCCCTGGTCAGCATGGAACAGGGCCTGGGGATT
>CAUYTI010141621.1:0-37530 GCA_963575145.1 Galago senegalensis | reverse complement strand
TATGTCTCAGTATTGGGTATTGGCTATTGTTTGGATGTTTTCCGGTGACTGGTGTTGATAGGTTTGGTGTTGCGATCTGGAAAGTGTTATGTATGGGTTATGTATGGGTTATGGAAGGGATTTTGAAGGGCTCAGGGCAGGGTTCAGGAAGGGCTCAGGGCAGGGGTCAGGAAGGGCTTGGGAAGGGCTCAGGGAAGGGGTCAGGAAGGGCTCAGGGCAGGCATCAGGAAGGGCTCAGGGCAGGGATCAGGAAGGGCTCAGGGCAGGGATCAGGAAGAGCTCAGGGCAGAGGTCAGGGCAGGGGTCAGAAAGGGCTCAGGGCAGGCGTCAGGAAGGGCTCAGGGCAGGGATCAGGAAGGGCTCAGGGCAGGGATCAGGAAGAGCTCAGGGCAGAGGTCAGGGCAGAGGTCAGAAAGGGCTCAGGAAGGACTCAGGGCAGGGGTCAGGAAGGGCTCAGGTCAGGGCTCAGGAATGGCTCAGGGCAGGGGTCAGGAAGGGCTCAGGAAGGGCTCAGGAAGGGCTCGGGGCAGGGCTCAGGAAGGGCTCAGGACAGGGGTCAGGAAGGGCTCAGGAAGGGCTCAGGAAGGGGTCAGGAAGGAGTCAGGAAGGGCTCAGGACAGGGGTCAGGAAGGGGTCAGGAAGGGCTCAGGAAGGAGTCAGGAAGGGCTCAGGACAGGGGTCAGGAAGGGCTCAGGGCAGGGGTCAGGAAGGGCTCAGGACAGGGGTCAGAAGGGGTCAGGAAGGGCTCAGGAAGGAGTCAGGAAGGGCTCAGGACAGGGGTCAGGAAGGGCTCAGGACAGGGGTCAGGAAGGGCTCAGGAAGGGCACTCTGGCACGTCTCAGGGGCTTGGGGAGGTGCCTGAGGAAAGTCACATTTTATTTCTGACTAAAACTTAGTTGGTGGCCAGGAAACCAACTTATTTTTTTGGTGACATCTTTGGGGGAAGGGAACCATACAAAATGTTCTAATTCATCTGCTTTAAAATTAAAAGTACAGACTATATGAATTTTGAGTAAAAACAGCACTCAGTGAAAAGCACATATATTAATAGCAGTTTCTCATCTGTTACATTTTGGACAGAGATGACATGTCCAAAAAACCAAATTTATATGGTCCATAACCTTTTTTTTTTATTTTTAAAAACATTATGAATGTCTCTGCCTTCTTAATTATCGTATACAGAATACAATCTAATCACCTTTTGGTGACTCAGCTTTGTACTTAGAGATGTCAGTTCCAACAAACATCTCTAGATTCTGACACTTTTGTTTTGCCCCTGTGTCTGCTGGCCTCTCACTGTGTCTTCCAGAAGCACAGTACACGCCCTCCTTTCTTCCCTCCTTTTCTGTTCTAATTTTTTGTTCTTACCATAGACAGGAAAATAGGTGAAATTATTAGAACTCTATCTAAAATGAAGGATGAGCAGCATGGCTGCTGGAGTCCTGGTAGAGACAGGCGCAGACACACACACGAGCGCGCGCACTTTTTATAGGGATTTAGATTAATGCACTAAATATTTATGGGCCCACTTCTATAGGCCAGGCTCCAGGCTTGATTCTAGAGGTCAGAGAGACCCTACTGTCTTTCCTCGGTACATAGACAGAAAGCTTGTGGGACATGGTGGTCTTCAGTAGTCACATGCTTCTCATGGTCCCTGACAAGATATTTAAGAGTCATAAATAATTTTCAAAGACGGGCTACTGGATTACCAAAGTGGGACCCTGGCAAGATCTGATGGAGAATTCCCCTCAGATGGAGTCTCAGAAGGTCTTAGTTATACTTAAATCTCAGAATAAACTGAGATTTATTGAGCAAATCAATACTGTAAAGTGGTTAAAATGTTGATTTAGAAAAACATTTTGCAAACAAGAAAGAAAAAATCTGCAGTAGGAATGCATTCACATAAATTCTAAGAACATATCCCCTATACTATATATACTTAGTGGGGCATGTAAACAAAGCGAAAGATTTAAAATATAAGTGAAAAGGAGACAAAGCGACTTTAGGAAAGTAGGGTGGTGATGTCTGGGAAAGGGTCAGCAGAGAAGGGTTAGGGAGAGTCAAAGGATCTTTATTTCCTTGTTAAGAGCAGAAGTGAAGTAAACACACCACAATGTTTCATGATCACTGGGTGCAGCTGGTGTGTAAGGACGTTTGCTATATTGCTTTCTGTACAGTTCAAAAATTTTCATAGTATAATAGAAGACTAAGAAGAAAAAAAAGATCCAAACTTTTTCTATTCAAATATAAGATTGGCTTGGCTCCCATAGCACAGTGGTTACAGCCCTGGCCATATACACTGAGGCTGGTAGGTTCAAAACTGGCCTGGGCCAGCTAAACAATAATGACAAGTGCAACAAAAAAATAGTCAGGCAGTGTGGCAGGTGCCTGTAGTCCCAGCTATGTGGGAGGCTGAGGCAAGAGAATCACTTAATCCCAAGAGTTTGAAGTTGCTGCAAGCTGTGAGGCCATGGCATTCTACCCAGGGCAACAAAGTGAGGCTCTGTCTCAAAAAAACAAAACAAAACAAAACAAATATAAGATGGTTCGTTCTGCTTCCACAACCAGGGGCCTGGAACTGTCCATAACTTTACTCACTGCTGTGATGTGGGAAGTCTTCTTATTCCCATGTGTCTGGCTTTGCAGTGGGTTTATTTATGCCTAGACTTTCTCTTTCCCATTGGATTTAAACCCCTCAGAAGAAGGAAGCAGAACAACTTTGCACAAGGTGGACTGGCTCTCTGAAAGCAGGATAGTTTCAGGTTCGCTTTGTGTCCTCAGAACTAGAAGTGTCTGTCTTCCCATTGGTGTTCAATAAAGATTTGTTGGGTGACTGAGTTCAAACCAAGTGCCCTTGAACTCCACCCCACAGGCTCCAGGCTGTGCTGTGCCCTCATGGAGCTCAAACGCTAGAGGGGAGATGTACATGGACACCCAACTGACTGGACAAGGAGGTGACTGACATGGCAGGTGCACAGCCTGGGTGGCCAGTTCTAACCAGGGTGGCTGAGGGAGGCATAATCTGGTCAAATTTTACATGTTGGTATCCCTCTTGGAGGTAAGGGATTGTTCTCCCTGGAGACTTGGTTAAAATATAGACTCTCTTGACATTTTGAGTAGAGCATGTAAGAGAGAACGTGGGTAGAGAAGTGACAGGAAAGACCTGAGGCAAGGAAGGGAAGGGAAGTGGGGTAGCCTACTCGGCCAGGACCAGCTGGGGTCCCAGGGAGGCATGGCTAGGAAAGGGAGTGACCCCTAAGTCTATGTTTCCAAATGAGTGACCCCCAAGTCTATATTCCCAAGTGAGTGACCCCTAAGTCTATGTTTCCAAGTGAGTGACCTCCAAGTCTATATTCCCAAGTGAGTGACCCCCAAGTCTATATTCCCAAGTGAGTGACCCCTAAGTCTATGTTTCCAAGTGAGTGACCTCCAAGTCTATATTCCCAAGTGAGTGACCCCTAAGTCTATGTTTCCAAGTGAGTGACCCCAAAGTCTATATTCCCAAGTGATTGACCCCAAAGTCTATATTCCCACCACAGACTCCTACAGTCCTTCCCCCAGGAGAGCTCCTTGACCCTGGCAGGCCCTGAGACTAACAGAGGAACTGCCTAGAGACGGAATGATGGCAGAACTTCACAGAGAGAGCTCACCCTGGGTTCCAGGCAGCCCCGAGCCTGAGCAGCTACGGCCACAGCCCCCACCAAACTGCATCCTGCCCTGAGGCACGCCTTGGCCTGCAGCTCCACACCTCTGAAGCCCACTGACTGAGGCGTGACTCGCCCTGCAGCTCCACACCTCTGGAGCCCACAGACTGAGGCACACCTCGGCCTGCAGCTCCACACCTCTGGAGCCCACTGACTGAGGCACACCTCGGCCTGCAGCTCCACATCTCTGGAGCCCACTGACTGAGGCACACCTCGGCCTGCAGCTCCACACCTCTGGAGCCCACTGACTGAGGCACACCTTGGCCTGCAGCTCCACACCTCTGGAGCCCACTGACTGAGGTGCGACTCGCCCTGCAGCTCCACACCTCTGGAGCCACTGACTGAGGCACGACTTGGCCTGCAGCTCCACACCTCTGGAGCCCACTGACTCAGGCATGACTCAGCCTGCAGCTCCACACCTCTGGAGCCCACTGACTGAGGCGCGACTCAGCCTGCAGCTCCACACCTCTGGAGCCCACTGACTGAGGCACACCTCGGCCTGCAGCTCCACACCTCTGGAGCCCACTGACTGAGGGACGACTCGCCCTGCAGCTCCATACCTCTGGAGCCCACTGACTGAGGGACGACTCACCCAGCAGCTCCACACCTCTGGAGCCCAGTGACTGAGGCATGACGTACCCTGCAGCTCCACACCTCTAGAGCCACTGACTGAGGAATGACTCGCCCTGCAGCTCCACACCTCTGGAGCCCACTGACTGAGGGACGACTCGCCCTGCAGCTCCACACCTCTGGAGCCCACTGACTGAGGTACACCTCGGCCTGCAGCTCCACACCTCTGGAGCCCACTGACTCAGGCATGACTCAGCCTGCAGCTCCACACCTCTGGAGCCCACAGACTGAGGGACGACTCGCTCTGCAGCTCCACACCTCTGGAGCCCAGTGACTGAGGCACACCTCGGCCTGCAGCTCCACACCTCTGGAGCCCACTGACTGAGGGACGACTCGCCCTGCAGCTCCACACCTCTGGAGCCCACTGACTGAGGCACACCTTGGCCTGCAGCTCCACACCTCTGGAGCCCACTGACTGAGGTGCGACTCGGCCTGCAGCTCCACACCACTGGAACCCACTGACTGAGGCAGGCCTCGGCCTGCAGCTCCACACCTCTGACAGCCCCACTGACATTGTTGACATGTTGCCACCAGCACCAAAATGTGAGCCATGACAAGGACCCCCCAGCTCCAGCAGCAAGCCCACTGTGCATTTTCATGTACCTTAAGGACAGATCTCACCTTACCCACAGCTTGGCTGGCTGATGCTACTGAGACCAAAATGCAAGCCACCAGCAATGACTACCAACTTCTCTGCAGCAGGGTCACCACAAAGCCACTGCTGATCCTACTCAGACTTTCTGCTAGGGACCTGGGGATTGGGAGGACTTGAACAGACCAACAGCAAGCTACAGTGCTGAATCAGTAAACAATGTTCCCTGACCAAGACAAAGACCAGACAGCTCCACTGACAAATTCCACCAAATGTGTCAAGAATAACCACCAATTCCCCTCAAATTGTCCCAAAAAGATCAAAGAAGAAATTGTCCCTAAGTCATTCCATGAGGCCAGCACTGACCCAGTGCTAGAACCAGACAAGAAAGCAACAATGAGAAAAACAACTAACAACTAAAAAACACAGAAACATAGGCCCATATCCTTGGTGAACATAGATGCAAAAACCCACAACGAAGTCCTAGCAAATCAAATCCAATAGCATCTCAAAAAGATAACACACCATGATCAAGCAAGACTTATCCCAGAGATGGAAGAATGGTTCAAAGCGTGCCAATCAGTGACAAGACTCAGCACACCCTCATGGTAAAACTCTCAACAGAGTAGGCAGAGCTGGACCATACCTCAACATAACAAAGGCCACACAGGGCAAACCCACAGCTGCCATCACACTGAGTGGGGAAAAGGACTCAGAACTGAACCAGGGCAAGAATGCCCAGTGTCACCATTCCTGTTCAACATAGCACCAGAATTCCTAGGCACAGTAGTCAGTCAAGAAATAAAAAGCACCAGAAAAGGGGAAGTCAAATTGTCCCTCTTTGTAGATCGCATGTTCTTGTATCTAGAAAAACCCAGAGACTCCACCAAAAGCTCTTAGGTATGACAAATGAATTCAGTAAGGTTTCAGAATGCAAACTTAACATACAAAAATCAGAAATGCTTCTAAGGATCAACAATGAACTAGCTGAAAAGGCAGTCAAGAAGGCAATCTTACTTACAACAGCTACAAAAAAAAAATTACCTAGGAATAAAATTTAGCCAAGAAAGTGAAAGATCTCTGCAAGAAAATCTACAAAAGGTTGATGGAAGAAATTGACAAGGAAACAAAAAATGGAGCCACATTCAATGCTCAAGGATCGAAAGAATTAATATTGATAAAATGTCCAAACTACCCAAAGCAAAGTATAAGTTCAATGCAACATATATAAAATACCAAAGTCATTTTTTATAGAAATCAAAAAAAAAATACTAAATTCATATGGAAACAAAAAAGACCCCAAACAGCTAAAGTAGTCCTGAGCAAAAGGGTAAAGCTAGAGGCATCACACCTCTTACTTTCAAATATAGTTTAAGATTAGAGTAACTAAAACAGCATGGTATTGGTATAAAAACAGACACATAGACCAGATAACAGAATAGAGAAGCCAGAAATTAATCCTCTTATGTACAGCCAACTGATTTTCAACAAAGGTGCCAGGGACATACACTGGGGGATGCACACCCTACCCTCTTCAGTAAGGGGTGCTGGGAAATTGGATGTCCACATGCAAAAGAATGAAACTGGACCCCTGTTCTCTACAATACAGGAAAATTAACTCAAGGTGGATTAAACACAAGACCCAAAACTGTAAAATTACTGGAAAAAAAAGTAGGGAAAACACTTGACAAAATTGGCCTAAGAAATAATTTTATGCCAAAGGCCTCAAAAGCACAGGCAACAGCAACAAAGATAGACAAATAGACAAATATATTAAACTAAAAGGCTTTTTTGCAGCAAAGGAAAAAGAGTGAAGAGAGACAGTTTGTTGAAAGGGAGAATATATTTATGAATTACTCATTCAATAAGGTATTAATCTACAGAATATGCAAGAAATTCAAACAATTCAACAGTAAAAATAAATAAATAAATAAATAAATAAATAAATAACATACTTCCATCCAAAAGTGAGCAGAGGACATGAACAGACTTTTCTCCTAGAAGACACACAAATGGCCAATATGGAGAAGTGCTCAATCTCAGCCATCGTCAGGGGTAAATGCAGGCCAAAACCACAGCGAGATACTATATTCCTCTGGTTAGAGCAGTATTATTAAAAAGGCAAAACATAATAGATGCTGGTGAGGATACGGAGAACAGGGAGCTCTTATACGCTGCTGGTGGGAATGTAAATTAGTACAGTCGCTATGCAAAACAGTATAAATATTTCTCAGAAGACAACCAAAAAAAGAATTACCATATAATTTTGTAATCCAAATACTGGGTATTTATCCAAAGGAAAGAAGATCAGTCTATCAAAGGGTCACCTGCCCCTGTTTGTGGCCGCACCATTCACAGCAGTAAAGAGATGGAATCAACCCAATTGTGCCCATCAGTGGACAAATGATAAAGAAAATGAGATAGATACAGATGCACAATGGGCTGTTATTTGGCCATAAAAGAATGGAATTGCATCATGTGCAGCAAATGGATGGAATTGGAGGTCACTGTGTCAAGGGAAACAAGCCAGGCATAGAAGGGAAAATACCACGTGTTCTCGTTCATCCGTGGGAGCTAAGAAAGCTGATCTCGTGAAGATGGTAGAGGCACCAGAGGGTGGGAGTGACGGTGTGGGGACCAAGAGCAGGTCAGGAGTAGGCACAAATGCACAGTTAGAAGGAATAAGTTCTAATGTTCCGTAGCAGAGCAGGTGACAACAGTTAATACCAATGTATCATGTATTGCTAAGAGATACATTGTATAGTAAAATACCTAGAAGAAAGGACACAAAATGTTCCCAACACATGTAGCAAAGTATCACATGCACACCCTAAATATGAATAAATGTTATGTAGTAATAAAAAAGCCACTCCCTCATGCAGAAGGAGTAAGTCATTGAACAGTCCTCACATTGGTGGGAGAATTAATCAGTCGGTCCCAAGACTCAGTTATGATGAGAACGGCAGGTAGACTGACAGTGCCAACGACTGGTTTTCGAGGGGAGGGGAAAGTCTGGATGTTGGACTACAAGCTGGGAAGTAAAGTCTGAGGGCAGCTTTGGCTGGTCCTAATGACCAGAGGGCGCTGTGAAGGCACCTTGGGAACCCTGCGGGAACGGAGCGAGGCAGGCACCAACAAGCAGCGGGCAGGGTCCCAGGCTGCAGCACAGGTGTGGAAGGCAAGCCAGGGCGGTTCACTCATCAGAGCTCACAGAACCTGACCCAGCGCTCTCTGTAGCCGCAGGGGTTCGCAGCCCGGTCAGGAACACTTAGTGAAAGCCCACACATGACCTGGAGAAGGTGGGGTGGCGCTGATGACACTCATTCTGAGTCAGCTTCTGGGTTCCTGCCCTGCTCCCAGCGGGGGAGCTGCTGCTGAGTCAGCACTGGCACTGGCCTGCGCCTCCCTGTGGCTGTTTAGGCTCAGAGGGATGTTCCCATGGTCTCCAGGCCCTCCCAGCTCTGTCTGATGTGGCCTGCTTGCGGTGACTTGTCCCAGGATGAATGACAACACTGCTGAGGACCAGCTAAGAGGGGTGGTAACGCTGCTCGTGCAACACCTCTCTTCCCTTCTTTTGCCTTATTCTTTACGACTTCAGAGTGTTGTGTCATCACCTCAGGGAAGTCCCTGTGGTTTCCCCCTTTCTTCTGGGGGTGGGTGAGGAGGACGCTTTGTAGGGGTCCCCCGAGACCTCTGCACTGCTCTGCCCGCTCACACTGTGGTACCCACCTGCTCCTGCACCTGCCTGTCTGGCCCACTGAGAGTGGGGTCTTTCCTTATCCAACTTCATCTAGGTCATCCAGGTGGTGCTCGTGACACAGTTGAATGGAAGGACACTGACAAACAGCTGGAGACTCCTCTGTTTGATACACCCTATCCCACCTGGTTGTCTTTTTTCTGGTTTGTTTTTGTTTTTGTTTTTGTTTTTTTGTATGAATATCATAAGCCATACTTAAAGCATCCCCCCTCAAGCAGAGTGGGCAGCGCCTGTGGCTCAAGGAGTAGGGCACCGACCTCATATGCCAGGGGTGGTGGGTTCAAGTCCAGCCCTGGCCAAAAACTACAATAAATAAATAAAATAAATCTCAGGCAGAAATACTCAGAGTAAAAGGCCCAAGCCCACCCGTATTTCCCCCACCCACCCTCCAATCCCACTCTCTGGCCGGAGGCTGCTGCTGTTACCAGTTGAGTCTGTTTGTCTCGGAAGCTCTCTGCGGACTTACAAACCATCTATGTGCACGCAGAAATGCGCCTTGTGTTGTGCGAATCTGCATTTTGCTTTTATCACATAATAATGTTTTGGATATCCCCTGTCACTGCACATAATCTATTAGTTTCTTTTAAATTGCTACATAGCAATTTATAGAGCCCAGGCAGGGGACTAGCATTGGTTTAACATATTAAATTATGTTAGCCAGTTCAGAGAATTTGTGGGAGGAGAGGAGAACTAGAGCCTGTAGCTGTTTAGCCAGGAACAAGGGTCGGCTACAAAACGTGTGTTTGTGTTTGGGGTGGGGAGTGGAGAGGTGGAAGGGTCCTCTGTGGTGAAGACCCCACTGTCACTGCCTCCCAGTCCCTGCGTGCTGAACCCACACAGTCTCTCCACTGCCACGCTGAGGAACGCAGCTGTCTGTGTCCCACACTGGCCAGAGAACTGCTTTATCCCCAGCGCCTTCCCCTCTGGGGTTATTGTCACCATCATGATCACCTTTCTCTCCTCAAGGGCACAGAGCAATGGAGAGATTTTGGAAAGAAGATCGAATCTTGGGTTGTCAAAATAAGCCGTGGAAATGTAGTGATGTATCAGCAGAAAGAAGTTAGCCATTAAATAGAAAAAGATTTCTACACAGTGGCAACAAAAACCCTGAAGAATAGCAACAGCCCACTTCATTTAATTCGAGTGCTGGCTTCTGGTATCTGGGTCCCGCAGGAGGCAGAGGGGGTGACGGGGGGAGGGGGGGGAGTCAGTGAAGGTGACATGCATTCCACTTCCGCACCTCTTACGGGCACTAAAATTCAGAGACAGAAGCATAATTAAAATGACAGGTGTGCTCTTGAATTAATTAAGTGCTCTCTTCCAGGGAGGATACACTGTGATAGGGACTTATTTTACCGTCTCCTGGTGCTCAGCCTCCCTCTAACCTCCAGCCCACATCACACACATCTCACTTACATATTCTTACAGTCTCACACATACACACACGCTCGCACAGACAGACACTGACCTGGCCCACCAGCATGACACTATGAAGATAAGCTCAGTGTTGAGAAGCATTTTCAATGACTTCCTGCTATCATATTACATTTCCAGTGATCCTATTTCCTGAACTCAAACTTAAACACATTTTTTGAAGAAAAAATTTCTCTTGGTTTCTTTGGTCTCTTGGTTTCTTTGGTCACATGACTGAGTTCAGTAATTTGGTGAGACTGATTTGTTTTGACTGTATTTTGCTGTGATACACATACCTTTGGGTCACATTCACTAAAAAACAGCTGTTTCAATCTAAATGTGGACCTTCTGCAAATACCTGGAGTCTCCCAGTGTCCCGGAGACTATGAGACTGGGGAGACTGGGAGGGAGGAGGAGGAGAGCTGAGCAGGTAACACGTGAGACAGCGTTCTATGACAGCAGGAACTTGTTTTCTTGTTACTGTCTCCACTGGTCTCCTGATTGCCTGGGGCAGCAGCAAAGTGGACTACTGACAGCCACGGCCCCCCAGGTGACATTTGCCCAAAGCTTGTATGTGGCACTGGGCTAGGTGTATGGACTATCTCACTTTAAACCTGAACATTTTTGTGTGTGTAGGTATTATTATAATCTGTATTTTATGTAGATTAAGAAAATGATGGTTTATTTATTAAATTACAGTGCCAAACATTGAAACACTCATCTCCTCCAGAGTCTTTCTACTGGGCCTGAAATTGCACAGTCGGCATTTCGTCTGAAGCTTTGTCTCTTAAGATGGCAACACTGGGATGGGAAGGGCACAGCTGGGCCTCCTCAGGGAAAGGGCTAATGAGATCTGCTCTGGGTCAGGTTTGATACGACAGAGGACAGAGACTGTAGGAGGCTAAAGAGTCCCTCTCAGTTAAGACATTGCCCCAGAAGAAATTTGGGGGTTGATAGGTAAAGAAAAGAATTTTTCTCACAGCTCCTTGATCTCATAACCAAACCCACCTGCAGAAACCAAATGGGAGAATGGGAAGAGGGCCAGAGAGTGGTTTGGGCAGAGAGGCTGGCGGCTGCTGCACCGTCCTGCGGACAGACAGGAGACGCAGCAGGATGGAGACAGCAGCTGTCCTGCAAGCCCACAGACACACACACACACACAGAGATGCGCACAGAGACGCACACACACAGAAATGCACACATAGACACACACATGGAGACGCACACACAGACACACACACACAGAAAGACGCGCACAGAGACGCACACACAGACACACAGAGACGCACACACATAGACACACACACAGACACACAGAGACGCACACACATAGACTCACACACAGACACACAGAGACACACACACACAGAAACACACACATAGACACACACACGGAGACGCACACAGAAACACACACACAGACTCACACATGGAGTCGCAAAAACACACACAGACGCACACACACAGACGCACACAGACACAGAGAGACACACACAGATGCACACACAGAGACACACACAGAAACGCACACACAGACACACACGGAGATGCACAGACACACAGAGATACACACACACAGACACACACAGATGCACACACAAAGACACACACACGGAGATGCACACAGAAACACACACACAGACACACATGAAGACACACACAGACACACAGAGACACACATAGATGCACACAGAGACACAGAGAGACACACACACGGAGACGCACACACAGACACACAGAGACACACAGAGACGCACACATAGAGACACACACACCCCACAGACGCACACACACACACAGATGCACACACAAAGACGCACACACAGACAGAGACATACACAGACACACCCCACAGACGCACACACAGAGACGCACACACACACCACAGACGCACACACACACAGATGCACACACAAAGACGCACACACAGAGACATACAGACACACACACAGACTCACACACACAAAGACGCACACAGCCCCATGCACAGAGATGCACACACACACACAGACGCATACACACCCCACAGACACACATAGATACACACACAGAGAGAGACACACACAGATGCACACACACCACAGACACACTTATATAGATGCGTGCACGTGCACACATACGCCACAGACACACACAAACCACACATAGACACACAGAGATATACACACCACAGACATATACACACCACAGACACACAACACACACAACACAGACACCACATACACCACACACACACCATACAGACCCACACACACCATAGACCCACACATCACACATGCACACACCACACACACCACATACCCACCACAGGGCCACACACACCATAGACACCCACCTCACACACCACACACACACGCACAGCTGTACATCCTCCTCTGAGGCACAGGCTCTGCCCTAGACCAGAGGCCTCAATCCCTCAGCTTGTTAAGGACCTAGGCCCTCATTTCCAGCCCACAGAAAACTATTTTTCTTTCCTCCCATTCCTGTTACCTCCCCATTACCTGTCACATAGCCAGCCTGAAAACAGGTTTGAAGTGTTAGGCAAGTTCCACACAGAAGCCTCATTTACTCAGGTACTGGGCCACTGCAGGCCTCAGGCAGATTTGCCTGGGGAGGGAAGAGCCATTAAAACGAGTTCCTGCATGAATGAGAGGAGGGGTGGCCTGTCCTGCCCAACACACTCCTGCAAGGCCAAGTGGATGGGAGGGGCCCCCTCTGGCCCAGACTTCCCACGGAGAGGACTTCCATTTTGTAGGAAGGCTACATAGCTAATCCAAGGCCATACTGTTTGAAAGAAGGAATATTCACACTTTAAATGGAGAAGACGACATCATAGATATTCATTTAAAAAGAAAAAAAAGAAACCTAGATGTCTCTCTGTGTCTGTGTGTGCATCTGTGTGTGTCTCTGTGTGTCTCTGTGTGTCTTCATGTGTGTCTGTGTGTGTGTTTCTGTGTGCATCTCCGTGTGTGTGTCTGTGTGTCGTCCCTATTCTGATATTAAAATCATTAATTTCTTAAACATAAACAATTAAAACATGCCACACTATTGAAGATCCTATTTTGACTTTTCTCTCTTTTTTTAATACTAAGAGCCTCTCTGAGAGGCCCCGCACATGCTTGGGCTAACTTCACTTTCCACTTTAAAGCCTTGTGCTTGTTTCCTGTTCTTGTCACTCATGTTCACTATCCCTTCTTCTTTCAAGTTCCACAATTATTACCTTTCTTTTCCCTCCTACAGCTGTGCTGAGCCACAGTCACACACCCCACCTAGTCCAGCTGTGCTCTGACTCCTAACTTTTTCATACTCCCCCAAATTTGGGGCCACACAATTTTTCAGGGCCTTTGGCCTTTTTAGCCCTAGGTCTTCTAACCCACTCCACAGACACCTGGGGCTCTAATTTTCCCTCCCTCAGCCTCTCTTCCAGAAGCCACAGCGTTGACAAGGTAAAGTTATTTACTTAATTTTACTGAATAATTTCACAACACTGAAAAGTGGAAGTTCTGTCCAGTATTTAGAAGCCATTATATCGTTTTTTTTCTAGGAGGAGCAAGTTGCTATCACTAACCTGAGTGTGACACACATGTCCCCTCTGGAAGGCGGCTCAGAGGCCCAGAGGAAGGGGGTGGAGTCGCAGAAAAGAAGAGGCTGAGAAGGGCCGTGCAACCCCGGGCTGTCCTCAGACTGAGTGATTAGGGTGGTAGCACCTCTAGGCCCCTACAAGATTTCACATCTCCGAAATACTTTGGGGTGCATTTAAAAAGCTAAATGTCTATATACTATTACTAATAACAATTCGCATGAGCAGGTGCAGCAAGATTGCCCAATGGAAATCTCCAGAAATTATCCCACCTGCAGGAACACCAAACTCAACAGCTGTTCACGCAAACAAGTGCTTTAAGAAGAATCAAAAATCAGATGATCGGTGACAGCACTCTGTTTTAAGATTGTCTCAAGGACAGAGGCACAGACAAGGCCAGCCAAGTCCATTCTGTGCCTGTGCCACCCACCCCATCCCCTGGCTGTGCCCCACAACCACATGAAACGGAGAGAGAAGCTGTGTGCCCAAGGGTGACAGAGTGAAGTGACTGTGGGGCTTTGTATTGAAATCCAGGGTGGCCCCAGCCCAGGGACACAGCACAGGGCAAAATTCTGCTTGTGCCACAGACAAAGGAGCATTAGAGCAGTTTGGCAGAGGGAAGTCCTCCACTCCAAAGCCCACGTTCCCACACTCACGAGAAACCTGCAGCCTTCTGGTTTCAAGAGGATTCTTTTTTAAGCACCAAAAGAGGCAAAAAAAAGCTTCCTCTTTCTTCACTGCACTTTTTTTTTCTTTTTTTTGGAGACAGAGCCTCAAGCTGTCACCCTGGTGCCGTGGGCATCATAGCTCATAGCAACCTCCAACTCCTGGGCTTAAGTGATTCTCTTGCCTCAGCCTCCCAAATAGCTGGGACCATAGGTACCCTCCCCAATGCCAGCTATTTTTTGGTTGTAGTTGTTATTGTTTTTTGACAGGCCCGGGATGGATTCGAACCCACCAGCTCTGGTGTATGTGGCTGGCACCTTAGCTGCTTGAGCTATAGGCACTGAGCCTTGCTGCACCCTTTTAACAAAAGGATCTGTTATGTAAACTTTGGATTCAGTTAAAAAGCTGCACTTAGAGACTAGGAAGGCCATAAGTCTCCATAAGGCTACAGGTTTTCCACTCCTGCCTGGCAGAAAAAGAGCAGCCTGGGGCCTGGACGAGATTCATGAGATGGTGGCATGTGAGGCGGTTGGCCACACAGTCCACAGTCCTTGGGGGAATTCCTATGGCTGTGCTCAGAGCCCGTGGACCTGGGGTGCACATGACGCAGTGAGACACCAGCACCTGTGGTCAATCCAGGGCCTGGGTAGCCTCTCTAAAAATACAGGCAGTGTAGCTCAGGGGGAGTCCTCTGCCTCTTGAGGAAAGGAAAGAGAAGAGCTCAGAGAACTTTGTTTTGCAACTTGGGTGCTAGCTCAGCCCCAGTACAATAAAATACCAAGCAGACTCCTGAGACTCCTGAGGCCCCTGAGTCCAGGCCCTGGTTTCTGGATGGCATTTCCGGACCTACCCTGGACCAGAAGGAAGCATGTTGCCCTGAAGAGAAGGACCAAGTCCTGGCAGGATTTGATGCACCATCTGCTGACTGAAAGTCCCTTGAGCTTCGAATAAACATCAGAGGTAGCCAGGAAACAGTCTCTATTGGCTCGGGTGAGACTAGGCTGGCCTTAGGTGTGACCTGGCACTGGTGTCATGAGGGAGTGTCCATGTCACTCCTCCCTCAACTCCAGAAGCCCCGCACAGAGAGTGAGGGAAGAAAGAGAAACTTTGCCTAGTAATCTGGGGAATTCTCTCCTAAGCAAGGTGGTACCACCAGGAGTCTGCAAGAGCCACAGCATTACCGGGCTTGGGGCAACCCAGTGCTGATTGAGTTGCAGTGTCCAGAGGCTTAGACCACAGCACTCCTCAACTCCTCTTCAGTATCTGGAAAGCCTTCTTAAGAAGCATGGGTTCCAACAAGCCCAGACTGGAAGATTAAAATAAATGTACAGCTCTTCAATGCCAAGACATTGACAAACTTCCACAGCATTGAGAACGTGCAGGAAGACATGACCTCACCAAACATACTAAATGAGGTACCGGTGACCAGTCCTGGAAAGATGGAGACAGGTGACCTCTCAGACAGAGAAGGTCTGCTCTGAAGAAGGTCAGTGAACTTCAAGACAGCACAGAGAAAGAAGTCAGAGCCAACCAGAGAAATTTAACGAAGGGATTGAAATAATTTTTTTTAAATCAATCAGAAATCCTAGAGCTTAAGAATTTGATTGGCAAACTGAGAAATGCATTAGAGTCTCTCAAAAGTAGAACTGACCAACCAGAAAAAAGAATTAATGAGCTAGAAGACAGGCTATTGGAAAAGACATATAGCCAGAAGAGAAAAAATAATAAATAAGAATGAGGCATGCCTATAAGATCTAGAAAATAGCTTCCAAAGAATAAATCTCAGAGTTACGGTCCTTGAAGAGGAGGTAGAGAGAGAGATTGAGTAGAACGTTTATTCAAATAAATAATGACAGAGAACCCTCCAAACCTAGAGAAAGATATCAGCATTCACGTACACAAAGGTCATAGAATACCAAGCAGATTGAACCCAAACAAGTCTACATTTAACAGTGAGCTTCCCAAAGATCATGGATAAAACCAGTGCTAACAGAAGGAAGCAAAATGAAAAAATAACGTATAGGGGAACTCTGACCCATCGGGTAGGGGCTTCTTTGTAGAAACCTGACAGGCCAGGATAGAGTCAAAGGCAGAACATATGAAAGTCCTGAAGGAAAAACACTTTAACCCTTGAATATTACATCCCACAAGAATATCCTTCACACATGGAACAAAAACACTTCCCCAGACAAACAAAAGCTGAGGGATTTCATCAACACCAGACCTGTCCTATGAGAAATGCTAAGAGGAGATTTTAATCTAAAAAAAGAGTACATAAATGAACAATAAGAAATCTTCTGAAGGTACCCAGCTCACGGTAATAGTAAGGACACAAACACAGGATACCCCTCTGCTGTGATTGTGTAAACCACTTACATCTTGAGTAGGAAGACTAAAAGACAAACCTCTCAAAAATAACAGCCTTTCCAGAGACAGGCAGCCTAAAAAGATATGGATGGAGAAGACAGACAGTTAGACAATGGTGGGGGTGGAGTTAAAGAACGGAATTTCCTCTAGGTTTCTCTTAGCTTCTTTGTAAGCACAGTGGTCATATGTTTAAAATCACTGCCTAAGAAATGTTTTTTGCAAATCGTGGTAACTTCAAATCAAAAAACTATGTTATAATAGACATGTTTCTATGAGAAATGAGAAATTAGAATCTCTGTCAGAGAAAAAGGAAGTAAGAAAGACGGAGTGGGACACGTAACAACCAGAAATCAGGTAATGGCGTGGCAGGAACAAACCCTACTAACCATCAGGAACAACAACTGGATGTTAATGGACTGAACTCTCCAGTCAAAAGACACGAGTGGCCCAACCAGCTTGATGAAAGTACGTCAAAATGTGTGTGAAGACACTACACTGTACCCCATGTTTGCATTAATGTACACAGCTATCATTTAATAAAAAAAAAAAAAGG
Source organism: Galago senegalensis (assembly GCA_963575145.1). Taxonomy (NCBI): domain Eukaryota; kingdom Metazoa; phylum Chordata; class Mammalia; order Primates; family Galagidae; genus Galago; species Galago senegalensis. The sequence goes on along the minus strand of CAUYTI010141621.1, from coordinate 20,268 downwards.
AAAAAAAAAGAAAGCAAGAGCCAACTATATGTTGTCTTCAAGAGACATTTCACCTTTAAAGATACAAATAGACTGGGAATTAAGGGATGGAAAAAGATATTATATGAAAATAGAAACCCAAAAAGAGCTGGAATAGCTATACTTCTATCAGATGAAATGGATTTAAAGAAAAAAACTGTAAAAACAGACAAAGTGCATCAGTACATTATGATAAAGTGGTCAACTTAGCAGGAGGGTATAATAATTCTAAATATACATGCACTCAGCACTAGAGTACTCAAGATATATAAAGCAAATATTATCAGAGCTAAAGAGAGAAACCCCAGTACAGCAATCATTGATCAATAATCATCCTCTACACTCCACTTTCAGCATTGGACAGTTCATTCAGACAGAAAATCAACATTGAAACATTGGACTTAAGCTGCACTGTAGACTGAATAGGCCTAATAGATACTTAGAAAAGTTTGATCCAGCAGCTGCAGAATTCACATTCTTTTGCTCAGCCAATGGATCATATAGATCATACGTTAGGCCACAAAACAAGTCTCAAAAATTGTAAAAGACAGAAGTCGTACCAAGAACATTCTCTAATCACAATGGAATAAAACTAGAAATCAATAACAAGAGGAGCATTGGAAATATGTAAACACATGAAAATTAAACAATATGCTCCTGAATGATGAGTGGGCCAATGAAAGGAATAAGAGGGAAACTAAAAAACGTATTGAAACAAATATAAATGAAAACACGGCATATCAAAACCTGGGGGATACAGCAAAAGCAGTAATAGGAAGAAAGTTCATAGCAATAAGTGTCTACATCAGAGAAAGTTAGAAAAGCTTCAAATTAACCACATCTCAAAAAACTAGAAAAACAAGAGCAAACCAAGCCCAAAATTAGTAGAAGAAATGAAATAATAAAGATCAGAGCAGAAATAAATACCTGAATCAAATAAAAAGAAATTAGAAGCTCTCAGGAAAAAAAAGAAGATATATAGAAGAATAAAACGGAAACTTTACAACTGAAAATACAATTTAATAAACTTTCACTGGATAAACTCAAAAGCAGAATAACTAGAACAAAGGAAAAAACACCCAAAGAACTTGAAGCTAGAAAAATAGAAGTCACCCAATCTAACCAACAGAAAGAAAACTGAATGGAGAAAAAAGAAGAGAGAGTTAGGGATGGGGGCAACAAAGGCAGAGTTAACAACGTGCACACAGTGGGGTTTCTGGAAGGAGGAGGGGGTGAGGATGGGGAAGACATGGTATTCAAATAGGGAATGGCTAAAAACTCCCTGCATTTTGTGAAAAATATAAAACTAGAGATTTAATAAGGTGAATGAACTTTAAATGGGGTAAACCCATTTAAAGAAGTCCATGCCTGGGTACCTCATAACTACCAAAAAGCCCACCACCAACAACGAGCACCCCCCAAACCTGCAAAAGCAAAATCACTGGGGCAGTGGCTCAAAAGACGGTCAATCTCCAGAAACTGCGAAGGCCAGAAGGAAGTGACACAACGTCACTCAGTGCTGAAAGGGAGGAACAGTCAGCCCTGAATCCTGCCAACACCAAGTAAAAACACTGTTCAGAAAAGTAGGAGAAATCAAGACATTCAGAGATGAAGGAAAATTAAGAGATTTCATTGCCAATAAGTCTACCCTAAATTTCTTTAAAGTATTCAAATAATAAAGGAAATCAAAGGAATAAAACTAAAACATCAGGAATGAGGAAACGATGTAAAGAGTAAAGATTGGGTAAACAGAATAGCCTATCCTTGTCCTCTTGAGTTTCTAAGTTTTGTTAGATAGCTGAAGCGAAATTTTAACATTAGAAAACCATTGATATGGTTCTCAATGCATGAAAAGAAATATTTAAGATAATTGTATTTTGAAAGGGAGAGATAAAGGTATCTATATGGAGTTAAAGTTTTTACATTTTGCTCAAACTGGTAAAATGTTGACACCAGAAGAATATGATAACTCACAAATGTGTACCGTAACACCTAGAACAACACTAACCATCTCTAAAGAGTTATACACTTGAAATTCTATAGAAAATCAAAACAGAATTCTAGGAAAATGTTCCAGTAGCTCACAGGAAGTCATGAAACATAAAACAGTGGAAACAAACAGAAATGAAACAATAAAATTATATACTTCAGCCCTAACACATCAATAATTACATTAAATGTAAGTGGCCTACACGTAGCAATTAAAATACAAAGATTCACACCATGGACAAAAACCAAAAACAATGATCCAATTATATGCTATCTATAAGAACTCACTTCAAATATAAAAATACAGGCAGATTTAAAGTAAATGAATTTTAAAAGATATGCTGTGCAAACATTAATCAAAACATAGCACAACACATTATATTAGCATCAGATAAATTTTAGAGAAAAGAGAATTACCAGGGCAAAGAGGGTCATAATGATAGAAGGATCAGTTCACCATCAGCAGCTTGAGCACATATCCACCAAGCAGCAGAACCGTGAAATGCATGGAGCAAAGAGTAATTGTTCTGAAAAGAAAAATGGACAAATCCACAATTAATAGTTGAAGATTCAACACTTTTCTCTCAACAACTGATACAAGTACTATATAGGAATTCAGCAAAGATACAGAAAAACTTAACCATTACCATCACCCAGGACGGTCTAACTGATGTCTACAGAGCACTCCACACAGCAGCAACAGAATCTCTGTTGTTCTCAAGCGCTCATAGTACAGTCACCAAGATAGAGCGTGCTCTGGCCACAAAACAAACCTTAACAAATATAAAAGAATTGAGCCATACAGGATATGTTCTCTGACCACACTGAAGTCAAATCAGAAAATCATAAAAGAAAGGCAAAGTCTCTAAGCACATGTAAATTAAACAATGCATTTCTAAGTGATCTACGAGTTAAAGACTAGTCTCAGGAAAACTGGAAAACACATAGAACTGGATGAAAACAAAAATACAACACGTCACAGTCACAACGTGTGGGACGCACTTAAAGCTTAAGTGAAAGGGGGGCGCACAGTCTTGAATGATCGCATTGAAAAAAAGGAAAGCTTCCCCCTGGAGCTGGATCTCACTGCAGGAGTCTACGCTCCTGGCTCAACAAACCAGAGCAAGAGCAAATTTGCCAAGCACAAGCAGAAGGAAGAAAATAAGAACAAAAAAGGACAAAAAGCAGTGAAACTGAAATCAAAAATAGTAAAGAAATTTAATGAAACATAAAATGGGTTTTTTGAAAAGACAAAGTGATCAAATATCTAATCAAAGAGAAAAGGGGAGAAGATACAAAGCACAAATAGCAGAACTTAAACGAAGTGTCACCTCAGATTCCACAGACCATACAGGGGTGAGAAAGAAATACTATGAACAACTCCACACATGTAAATTCCACAACGGGGACGAAATGGACCAATTCCTCACCAAGTCCAGACTACCAGCACTCCCGTGTCCAAAGTCAGGCTGGGGACGATCTGGGTCCTGACTCCTCCACTCCTCTGGTGTTGTCAGTCTTGGGCTCAGGTATGCCTTCCCATCTCTTGCTGTTTTTACTAAACTCTGTATAGCCTTTAAGTAATTTCTTTATCAAAATTTCCTCAATTACCCCAGGCGAGTGTCTACCTGGTTTCTGTGGGGTCCTTACTGATGCAACTTGACACTCCAGTCAGGCACTTTCTAGCTCAGAGGTAGCCCCTGTCTTTATCTACAGGAGACCAAATAGGCAAGCGGGCTGAGAAAGGGAAGGGTAGCTGTAGGAAGCTTTGCTGTAATCTCCCTCTGAACCTTCAAAGTCATCTCAGATAAATGCACCATCTCCCAGAAAGATGTGGGCTTCACATTTAGTAGAAATTTGGTCCACATTTCTACACCATTGCATCCCTTAAATTCCTCTTACATAGAAATTCTGGTATTCTCACCGAGGCCAGGAATTATTCTCTAATCGTCTTACTTGGAGCAAGAAAAAAACAGACTTTGTGATGTAAGTTTTTAAAAATGTGTGGCAAAGCATGCCAGAAAGTGATTGATTAGGAAAAATAATTCTAACATATCTATAAAATCTTCCATGTAGATTTCATAAAAAGGGTTTGTGCCATTTGTGTCATAGTAATTTTTTATGGCACTCCTTTAGAGAAACAAAAACTAAGGGTTTCATTTCTTAGGTAAGTCCAAACAATGGTAGCGCCAAGCAAGTAGTTAGGTCAAAAGAATCAAGGATGTCATAGAGACAAACGTAATTAGATACTACATTCTGCATGACCAAATGCTGAGATGGAATGCCCTTGAGGTTGGATTCCCCATATTGCTGTGCTGCCCTTCAAATGTTAAGACGTCCCATGCACTCCTGAGTTTGCTGCAGCTATTGGGGCACCTCAGAGCATAGGTTGGATATCGTAGTCCTAATCTGTTTAGTATTTATTAGCTAAAGTTTGGAAAAGGGAAGCATAGCAGGAGAAGAGGTAAGCTCCCCTCACCCCAGTGTACTAAATATATATCCATGATAGGAACTGATACAGTCTTATTTACAGATAACTGCATTTTATTGTTTGCATGTACATACATGTACGTACAAAAATCATTGAAAGATTGGCAGTGATTATCTCAGAACATTGAGGTTAATAGTAATTTGATTTTCTTATTCATTTAGTTTTTTAATTTTGTGCTCAATTTTTCCATATTACTTATAAAGTCTGGCAAAATTAAGCTATTTTCATTTGAAAAATGAAAAAAACTAAAGGCATAAGACATAGGATATCTAGAAAATAGTGATGAGGAAGATACTATGTGGAAAAAATTAGGATGTTGAAGCCAAATTTATGCTAAGAAGAAACTTAATGTCTTAATCATTTACATTATCAATCAAGATGGAATAAATGCAATGAATCTAGCACTGTAGAAATTAGAAAAATGATTTTAAAATATTATAATTGATTAATAAACAGAATAAATTCTGCAATTTTCCATAAGCCTTGCCACTCTCTACTGTATTATAGCCAGGCCAATTCATTCATTGATTCTATCAGCCTCATCTCTGTAGGAATTTTATTTTTCTACAACTTCATGAATCTGGTGCATTCTTTCATATGTAGTAGATAGTAAGTAGTCAGTAAATGTTATGGGATGAATGAATTAACCATTATTTTCAAATAGAATAGCTCATCAACTAGTTCTAATACTAAAATATGTAAATTAGAGTTGGAGTCCTAAAAAAATTATTTTCCAGACCATATTCTTTTTATTACCAAAAGATAAGTGATTCCCACCTTTCCCTGCAGTCTTTTCCGAGTTACGTTTGTGGAGACTGAACACCGCACTGCACGGACGGAGACATGCAGCCTTAGTCCTGTTCCCCTCTGTGTTTCTGGTAACTTCTTTTCCTCCTTACATTTATTAGGATATTTAATATAAACAAATTTAACATGATCAAAATCTTATATAAATCTTCAGTAGTCTATCTGTTCATATTACTGTCCTTTGGTCAAAATCAATTGATATGAGAATTCAAGTGTGAGATTGCTGAGCTGAAGATGATACAGCAATTTGCCTTTTTGGGAAACCTTTCCAGGCTCATCTGACCAAAGAAAATCACTCCCTCCTCTGAGGTCCCAAAGCAATTTGCACATATCTTTACACAACTTATATTACACTGTATTACTATAATACAATCATTTCCCATGTTAACCTTGTCCATAATGACCTTTTTAAATTTCTAAGTATATGGCATAATGCTTGACACAAAATAAACCCACAATATCTGTTGAGTGAATCAATCAATTAATTAGATGAATGAATGAAAAGAATTTTTACACAATAACTAAGAAAATGACATGAAGGCTATGTTAACTAGTTCAATTAAAATATTTCAAATTGTATATAAAAACAGCACACTGTACCCCATGATAGTATTAATGTACACGGCTATGATTTAATTTAAAAAAAGGCACTGTGACTTCAGAAGCTACAAACATCAACTTGTAACACAATTGATACAAGTGTATCAACTCAATTTTATACCAATAAATGTGATCATTTAGATGAAAAAAAGTGACAGCATTTTGTTTCCATTTTATGGTCTGCTTATATAATGTATCCACACTGTTTATTACATTTATTATAAGAGGAAGCTTGTCAAAATGAAAAGATAAGGTGGTCTAAACCCTTTTAACAAACATGAGGTTTTAAAAGGCTAGTAGTCCGGAATCCTGTCTGGATCAATAGCAGGGACTCAGCTATTGTTTTAGAAGCATGTGACTGCCACACAGGTGCACTGAGGAGGATGTCTTCATTAAACTGAGTCCTGTGGGAATTCATTATAGTGAGAACCTCTTCAGCTGATCCCTAGGTGACTAATGGAAAAGGTCGCTTCTAGTTGTGAGAGGACCCCTCCCCAGGCTGTGAGCACACAGTGGCAGGTGGAAGGCTCACTACTCTCAGTTGCTGCTGGAAACAATCCGTGGCAGTTGTACAAATGATGTGGGGGGCCCCGGCAAGCCTAGCAGTATTGCAATTGCTCTCGAACTCCTTAATCAAGCCACCAGTTGTTTTGTGTAATAATCCTCTCGCATCACGCACGCATGCACAGATGTACATGCTGTGCATAGTAACCTACATCCTGAGATTTCAGGGAACATAACACTTCTTTCCTGATTTCAGAGCTAATTAAGAGATAGATGTGAAAGTTGCTTAGATGGAGATCAGATGTTTCCTGCATTGCTCCACAGATAGTGGAAAACACAGTTAGGGTGGGTGGTCACAAGGACTTCCTAATACCTCCCCCTTAATTGGTCAGTGTGCACACCCAGTCACAAGCAGGATGGACAGCCACAGGCCTCCCCACTGGACAAGATCTTAAATACATGGCAGAAGAAAAACCAGAAAGCATTCATCTTGTGGACAGGCTGAGGGCAAAGAGAGAGAGATGCCAGAACGGGCAGAGCTGAGCACACTGAGTTCCTTCTCATAAGATTCACTGACCTCACAACTGAATTTCCTCGCAAGAGAGGCACAAACAAGGATTGAGAAGCCAGGGCTGGTATCCAGCAGGCGCTCTCTGTGTGGCAGCTTTAGGCTAGGAGAGAGCCGGTTAGCCCCTCATGGTGCAGCCCATAGTTCCACAGATGGAGTCTTCTAACAAATTAAATAGTCAAACCATTTGAAGTTTGGACTGCTTTGGGAAATGTATTAATGTTTTAACTTGCTGATGCGACCCAGTCGTAATCATCACTGTCGTTATCCGTAGACGCTTTGTCTGTGCTCTTAGTCAGTGTTCCTCTATGGCATTCAATTAGTTCTTTCTTTAATCAATTAATTTTTTTAAAATGTCTTACTACAAAAATACAGTATAGACTACAAGAACATTTCCCAGAACTTGAAGGAACTCAAATTTTCAGATTAAAAGAGCCAACTGGACACCCGGAGTAAGAAATATGAAGACACACAGCCATATACACCCCTAAAGACAGGTAGGGATCCCCCAGAACAGCAGAGGAAGGTCTTAAAATCACTGAAAATTATTTCCATGTGGAAGTTCTATGTTCAATCTGATGTGAGGGTATAATAAGCCATTCTCAGACAGTGAAGATTCCATATTTACCTTCCCTGAATCATGTTGCAGGTGACTGATCAGAGCATACGGCCCAGCAAAAAAGAGGAAATAAATGAGGAAATAAGGAAAGCTCATGTCCAGCAATGCAGAATGCCAGTGGAAGAGCAGAAGGCTGTGAGGCTGGCTGCACCAAGGACCGGAAGAGCAGGGAGGGCAGATGAGCAGGAGGAGGGGGACTTGAATGAAACAGGTATTTTCTGATATGTTTGGGCATTTACAAAATTGCATATTCAAATATGGAACAGATGCTTGAATATGTGGGGAAAAAATCAAGATATAGAAAAACTAAGCAAATGAATTTGTAAGCCACTTTTTAATTTATAAGACATTGTTTAAATTGACAAGACTTCTACAATTTTTAAATTTTTCAGAAAAAATTCAAAGTTGTATCAAAACTAATATACGCCTTGACTCATGTGAACGATATTTACGTTGCCAAAATAGGGAAAACACTAAACACAGGTTAAATTAGAAACAAATGTCATACAATGACACTGAGAAGATAGAAGGGGGAGATTTGGGAAGGAAAAGGCAAAGCGCTTAACCTTCATCTTCTGTGGTAGGAAGTGAGCAGAGAACGTCTGAAGTCAGCAAACCCAGAGCGGCGGGGGCGCATCGCCCTGAGAAGCAGCAAGGTCCGGTCAAGTTAAGCAGCCCAACACTTAGTTGTGATTATTCTGAAAATAAGACTGCTGGGAAAAAAGTACAGGGAAGGATGGCACCCTGCAGGACAAGCAGAGCACATGAACAGAGTCATTTTACCAAGGTCTTCGCGACTCTGCTCTCCGGAGACCTCCACCTGACGTCTCCTGAGCCCCCCAGTGCTGCTCAGGCCAAGGAGCCACGAGGCAGAGCAGCCCGGGCACCCGCCCGCTTCTGCAATAGCCACTGATCTACTTTACTTCTGGGGCTGCCTTTTCAGGTCAGATTTGAAGACAGTCATTAGACTTGCTAATGAATAAATGTTTGAAAATAACTGGCCAAGACATGTGGCTCCACAGAACAAAGCAGATGTACAAGCCAGTAAACCACCAGCTTTCACCAACGCTGTGTGCGGGGCAGCTTGGGGTGAGCTGGAGACGCCAGCCAGGAGCGAGCTGTTAGCAGCTCCGGACGATGCTCCTGGCAGACCCTCAGGGACAGGCACAGGATGTGGGTTTCTGGTGAAATAATATGCTGGCCCCCAGAGTTACCACCTAGAAGGTTTGGAACTCTTGGGTTTAGCAATCTGGGAAATCCACAGCCTTGGCTCCTGGAATGCACATGTAAAGATCCTATTCCTGCAAGTGAAAAAACTCAGAAATGTAAGGGACGATATGGGAAAAGAATGATCTTTCAATCCTAAATCCAAGGACACTGGGAAACATTTACATTCATAACATAAAAAGATATGGGGTTGAAAGTATAAAAGGTCAATTTATAAATGGAAGTTAAACCAGAAATTAATTCAAAGAGCATATTTCAAACTTAGAGGATTGATAATTTCCTTTCATAGCCCTAATTTCATGTAATTCACTTTTTTAGAAAAGCCATTTATTAAAAGTCTAATAACATAATTTGATTTTTGTGCTTGTAAGAGATTTTCTTGCAAATAAATTCACAAATTTGGGGGAAAAGTCTTTTTATTGGACTAAAAGATTGGGAGTTGGTGAAATTGTGATTCTTTGGATTGTTCCTTTTAGGGGCTACAGCAGCCAGAACCCAAATGAAGAAGAAATGTGAGTATGCTCTATACATTATGGACAATAGACATTAATTCCTTAGATTAACCCTCTTCTAAGATGAGTAGGAACTCACAGTCTGAGCTGGAAAGTGGACAAAGTGAAACGGCCGGCAAACTGCTGGGGATGGGAGGTCTGTACATCAAGGGAGGCTTCACGGAACTCCTGCGACAAAAAGTAAACTTGATAGCAATTCCGTGGCTGTCGAAGTGCAGAAAGTCCACAGTCCTGCTTCCAAAAAGTCCTCTTTCAGATTAATTTAGTGATAAGTCATATTAATTATTGTGAGTACATACAGTGGTATGTAATTGTGGGGCACATGTGATGAGTTGATACAGGTATACAATGCATAATGATCAAATCGGGTAATTGGCTAAACCATTACCTCAAACATCTAGCATTTCTTTGTGTTAGAAACATCCTAAATCCACTCTTTTAGTTACATTACATTAAAATAAATAATAAAATACTGTTAATGATAGCAGTATTTTTCAAGCTTTTTTATCTTATGGCACACTTGAACCTATAGTTAAACTTCCACAACATGCTAAAATTATGTTGATCAAAAAAAAAAGAGTAAAAAAATAATATACTTACTGTGCTTTGAAGTTCTTTTGAAAATAATTTGATTAAGATCTTTGAAAATTTGGCACACACCTAAGGTCCTGTCAGGGCACACCCATTGAAGTCACTGAGCTACAGTTATCCAGTCATGCTGTGAAAGACCAGCCAAGTCATTCTCTCCAACTGTGTGTTTATACCAATTAATCATCTCTGCTTTATCCTCCCTCCCTGCTGCCCTTCCCTGTCTCTGATACCCTTCAAACTACCCCCTATCAGCATGAGTTCAGTTTTTCAGATTTCTAGTTCCCACATATATGTGAGAAATTGTCCTTCTGTGCCTCACTATTTCACCTAATGTGATAGCCTCTGGTTTTATGCATGTCGTGGCACATGCCAGGATTCTATCCTTTTTTGTGGCTGAATGATATTCTATTATGTATATGTACCGTATTTTCTTTATCCATGCATCTGTTAATAGACACTGAGCTTGATTCGGTGTCTCAGCTGCTGTGAATAGTGCTGAAATGAACATGGGCGTGCAGCTAACTTGTTGACATACTGATTTTTTAATCATTTAGATATATACCCAGAGTGGAATTGCTGGATCATTTGGTAGGTCTATTTCTGGTTTTTGGAGATACCTCCATAGAATTTTTCACAGTGGCTCTACTAACGTACATTGCTACTGATAGTGTAGAAAGGCTGCCCTTTCTCTACTTCCTCACCAGCATTCACAGACAATTGTATGTTTTTTTCACATGGATTAATTGTAAATTAGTTTCAGAGCTCTGAGAACTCCCAGATGCATCACCAGTTAGGCCAGTTCAAAGATCAAATGTTTTGAGAACTTATTTTTAAAAGGAAGTTAATGAAAAATGTGTTTTTCAGATATATATATATATATATTTTCTTTTTAAGACAAAATCTCACTCTATTGTCCTGGCTAGAGTGCAGTGGCATCATCACAGCTCACCACAACCTCAAACCTCAAGAGATCTGAGATTCTCCTGCCTCAGTCTCCCTGGGAGCTGAGACTCTTGGCAGGTGCTGGATAGTCAGCTCAGTTTTTTTCTATTTCTTTTTTTGTAGAGATGGGTATTGCTCTTGCTCAAGCTGGTCTCAAAACTACTGACCTCAAGTAATTGTCCCACCTCAGCCTCCCAGAGTGCTAAGATTACAGGCATGAATCATTGCACTTGGTCCAGATAAACATATTTTTAAAAACTTTAATCTTAAAAATGCCATTTAGATTATTAATGTTTAGGCTCGGCGCCTGTGGCTCAAGTGGCTAAGGCGCCAGCCACATGCACCTAAGGTGTCAGGTTCAAATCCCCAGCCTGGGCCCACCGAAGAACAATGATGGCTGCAACCATAAAATGGCCGGGCATTGTGGCGGGCGCCTGTAGTCCCAGCTACTTGGGAGGCTGAGGCAGGAGACTCGCTTAAGCCCAGGAGTTGGAGGTTGCTGTGAGCTGTGATGCCATGGCACTCTACCCAGGGGGACAGCTTGAGGCTCTGTCTCAAAAAAAAAAAAAAATAAAATAAAAAAAATAAAAAGATTATTAATGTTTAAATAACTTAATTTTTCAATGTTAGAAATTATATTGCTATAATTGACATAATTTACTCTGTTAAATGGTTAAAAGAATAGATGACATCACTTTCTCAACAGATTATAAAAGATATTTGACCAAATTTTATAATCTAAATCAAAACCTTTATAATATGATTATATATATATATAGTATTCCACAACATATTCTAAAAATATTTTCAATCCCAACAGCTGGCATTATGCATTATCCTAGGCATTCCTATTATACTCAGGGACAGTTTACTATCATTGCTATTATTTTGTGTTTTATAACTAAGAACAATTACACAAGAGAAATAATAATGAAGATAAAAACCTATTGAGAACCTACTGAGTGATTGGTACTGTATTAAATTCTTTTTATGGAGTATTTTTCTCAACTTTGTGAGATAGACACCAGTGTAACATCAATTTGCTAATGAAATAGAAAACTGCGGCAAAGGAGATTAACTCAGAGATGTGGTGACACACCCATTGAGTTAGTAGAGCCAGCATTCAACCCAGGCAGTCTGCCTTCAGACTCAGGTTCTTAACTACTACACTACGTAATTTAACTGATAAATTTATGCTGAGTGTCCACCGTGTCTCAGGCCTGTGGACACTAGGGATATAGCAGTGAACAAAAGAGACAAAAACCCCAGCCCTTGTGGAGCTTACAATATAGAAATAAAAATTTAAAAGATGGACTTTTGGCAAGAAGGGCAAAACTGTGATTCTATGAAATAATTATTTACATAAAAAGTCTATCAATCTTGAATGCATAATTCTAAGAAGGAAGAACTCTCAGTTATTGGTTAGTTTGAAATTAATATGCAAATCAATTTATTTCCTACATTCAAGAAATAATGAGAAAATAATAGAATTACTATTCTATTATTCTAATAATTCCTATTTATAATAGCAAAAATGATAAAATATTTTCATTCAATTAATTTCACTTAAATTTCATTCATGTAATTTTCCCAATGAAGATATGCAGGCCATATATAAAGAAAACTTCAAACTAATGAGGTTCCTAAAAGTGAATTTTCTCTAAATTTTCAGTTCATTACCTCTAAATTTAGACAGAAATATCATAATCTCAATAAAAATACTAATAGTAAACTCTTTTTGTTACATGTCAAAATTATACCAAACTTCACCCAAATATGCAGATTGGCAGAGCATTCTGAAAAATAAGAGAAATGAGGAAGTTTAGTCTTATCAGATAGTAAATACATGATGAAATTTAATAAACCATTTTGGAAGTCATTAAAACATAATAGAATTTTTTTTTCAGTTTTTTTTTTTTTGGCCAGGGCCGGGTTTGAACCTGCCACCTCTGCTATATGGGCCAGCACCCTACTCCTCTGAGCCACAGGTGCTGCCCAACATAATAGAATATTAATACACAGGTCTACAGAAGGGAAATTTAATATTTGATAAAGGTAATAATTCAACCAAGTGGGAAAAAAAAGGGCTATTCAAAAGTCATGTTGGGGCCTATGGTTTATCTTACAAGGGTACAAGTGAATCTTTCTAAAAGCTGAGTATGGATGTCTTAACACAATAACTAAGAAAATGACATGAAGGCTACATTAACCAGTTCGATGAGAGTATTTCAAATTGTATATGAAAACAGCACACTGTACCCCGTGATTGCATTAATATACACAGCTATGATTTAATTTTAAAAAGTCATGTTGGGGCAACTGGAAAACCATTCCAGTGATCTGATACATAACAAACTCACCATAAAACTAGTGGCTTAAAACACCAACGTTTTTACAAACATCTGAATGGTAAGTGTTAAAAACCCCACCATTTTATTACACCTTGTGATATTATGGGTCTGGAATTGGAATGAGGTCTATCTTTTTTTTCAATGTGGCATTGCTGCCAATCAGGGATGGTCTGCTGGCAGCACAGCTCGTGTGCCTGGCACTTGGGCTGAGAGAGCTGGCGGATTGGGATCCTCTTGGTCTCTCTAACTCTCTAGGTAGCCCTGGGCCTTCCCATGCAACCTCTCCAGCAGAGTGCCCAGTCCTCCAACACCGTGACTTGGAGCTCTAAGAAACGAAGGTGGAAGTTGTACTGCTATCAGATGCCAAGCCCAGAAGTGACAAGTCTCACTTCTGCTGTGCTCTACTGGCCAAAGCAATTACTAGGCCAGATCAGTTTTAAGAATCTACCTCTCCTTGGGTCTATGAATTTGTGGCTTTTTTTAATGTTTCAAACTAGTTAGCTGAGAAAATAAAAACAAAATCATTATATCATCAACTCATTGTATCAAAATAAATGAAGAGAAACCAAAATTTAAGTGTGAAAAGTAAGCCAATTACTAAAAAAAAAAGTGGTTAGAATTTTCATTGTAATTTATTGAACAATCCTTTATGGCATTAAAGGAAATGAAGGTCGCTAAATTTCACTTTTATAAAATTTTTAAATTTCTAGATAGCAAAGAAAGAGAAACACCAGAAGAAAATTCAGAAGAAAAAACATAGACTTCTGCTGCTTCATAGACTGTGTCCCTAGGAGAAGAACAATGGCTGAGGGCTACAATTTGTCTCTGCTTTCTTCCTGGGCACCCTCACTTTTCTGGACTGTGGCAAACAGAATGCAATCTTCTTACTGAGTGAAAGAGACAAGGCCTGGAATTTGGGGAGGCTAAGGTAGGGTGTAAGAGCAGTACTACAGAGTTAGGGAAACAACCCAGAGAGAGAGCCCGGTCAGTCTGCATGGAGAAGGCCCAGTCAGTCTGCGCAGAGAGGGCCCCCTCAGTCTCTGTGGAGAGGGCCTGGTCAATCTCTGTGGAGAGGGCCCATCAGTCTGAGGGGAGAGGGCCCCATCAGTCTCTGTGGAGAGGGCCCCGTCAGTCTGTGCAGAGAGGGTCGGGTCAGTCTCTGTGGAGAGGGGCCTATCACTCTCTGTGTAGAGGGCCCCATTCGTCTGCATGGAGAGGGCCAGGTCAGTCTGCATGGAAAGGGCCCTGTCAGTCTGCGTGGAGAGGGCCCCACCAGTCTCTGTGGAGAGGGCCCCATCAGTCTGCAGGGAGAGGGCTTATGAGAATAGTCCAGTAAAACACACACACACACACAACGCCACAGGAGAAGGAGAAGGAATTCACTGAAGCAGTGTCTCTGCATGTGCATGAAAGGTCCTGGGATCAATACCTATGTGGAGGTGTCAACCTTAGGGAGGTGTTGGATCATTCATCACTAGCTGGAGGCCAGAAGGCAGTATATATGGGCAGGTGCGGCTATGGGGATGTGCAGTGGGGCTCTTCTGAGCACTTCAGTCTTCTTAAGAAAGTAGAAAGAGAGGTCAGTATCTGAGGACAAGGATACAAAAGGTTTCCGGAAGGTGTGAAGAGACAGAGAATTGTTCAGAAACGTAGGAGGGAAAGTGGGCCAGGGAAATGCAGTGAGATTTCCAGGCAACATTCAGGCCATTCAAGGTCTATGGGCATGGATCTAAACAGGGACTGATTAGAGGGCAGTGTGCTTTCCTTCTGCCAGACACTGTCAGGCTAGGTGGAGAGTTAGATTTAACAAGGTTGTGTTTTGCAGTCAGTACAAACCAGGAGAGAGGCAAAGGAATTGAGAGGATGTGGACAGAAATGATACCGATTGCCACAGATTTTAAGCTGGGAAAGGGGAAAATGAACAGAAAAAAAATAGTATAATTAGAAGCCCTGATGGGTCAAAGGACTACTGAAGTTGAACCTCACAGGGAAAAGGCGGGGTAGGGGGGCAGTGAAATGGAGATAAGGAAGGAATGGCAACAATCGTTCATAAAGAGCGAGATTCCAACACAATCAGAGGAGTGAGTGGCTGAGGCAGGGTGGAGGACAGAATCCTCAGGGAAAAGAAATTCCACGGAACTGAGCAACCATGGTTGTGGGAAGAATCAATTCACATAGTATTATGAAACTATAAAGAAGTAAGGCAGGAGAATTGCTGGAGAGAATGACTCTGAGCCATGAGATGAAGGGCTCTGATGGCTTTATTTGATTGGCCAAGATCAGTGACACATTGGCAAAGACCCAGCCAAACACATCTGACAAGATATCATCTATTCCAGCTATCTCTAGAGGCCTCCAGTCTTATGCTGCAGTGAGAAATAAAGGTTAATTTATGTGAGACTAACCCCTGGCAGTCCTCCCAGCGTGAGAACTGGCTTCTCGCAGGGTGGAACCATTTGGCCAACACTCTGAGAGCACACTGAGGTGGAGGAATAAGACCGAAGGCTGAGGTTCTACACAGCACACACTTGAAACTGCCCTGAGCCTGATTGCACAGCAGGAAGGATCTCCTAAACGGGAGCACTGAGAGGGCAGACGAGGCAGCCCAGCGAGGCGGGGACCCCAGACCTCACCATGCCAGAGAAGATACTGGTGCATCTCTGAGCCTACATGGACTGCAAACTGTGGATCACTTTCTACCGTCCCAGAAAGCAACAAGCAAAGGAAGAACTGAGTACCTGCTCCTCTCCCTTCCTCTGTGAGCGCCTCTAAATAAATAAATCGGTCCCAGGGCCAGTGTGTATATCAGGCCATTCATTCTGTATGTGCTCCGTCAGCAGATGTCACCAAATTCCCTCTTTTCTGCTTCCTAGCTTGTATTTTAGAAACAAAAAGAAAAAAGAAAAAGAAAAGATTTTTTTCCCCTCACCACACATTCAGGATAATATATTATAATGACCTATTTTGTAGGGGTCTGAAGGACTCACCTGGGAAGTGCAGTAAAAGAAGGAAACTCAAAGCACTAAGGCATTTTGCAGTGACCAGCAATGGGCAGCTGAGGCAGGAAGGCAAGTGTGGTGCTCCTCATGCACCCATCATAGTCCCCATGTCGTGGTAGAAGCCAAGGCATTCTTTTCTGCTGATTCACCCCGAAGGACTCTCATGCACAGCACTCCAGAGAACCATTGCACTTAGCTGGAGTTAGCACCAAATACTCTCATGTGTGCCTTCTGTGAGAAAGAATACATCGATGCATTGTTCATGGAACTCAAAGAAGTACCTGCAACACATCCCAAATTTTAATATACAGAACAACAATAATACAAAACATTCTGAATACCTATTTTACTTCCTCAGTAGATGCAGAGGCCCAAATCCAATGGCCTTCTGCACTTGCTTCATTGCCACCAGTCACATATCAGCAATACTGATGATATTTAGAGCTGCCTATGATTCAAATCAGTTTTCCACTACAAAACTAAGCTATTATGAGATTACTACCAAAAAAAGAGGTATTATAGTGCAGTACCATTTTGTGGATTTTAACTTCAGGCAGATAGAAGTTTATATCAACTTGCCTTCTCTTTGACTTTAAGTAAGTTTTGTTAATATCCCAAACCTTAGTTACTTTTCTATGGAATGGAGACAATACTACTAACAATGTCAAAGGTGATTTTTACTGTGAAAATTTAATATTTTGTGCAAAGTATCTAGCACAGAGGCTGAGATAGAACTCGTGCCCAATTCATGGTAACTATTGCTACTGATACATAAGCAAGGAACACCCAGCTGACCCCAGACCATGTGCAACTTCTCTGCACTAGAGTAGTAGACTTTTCCACTCACTGCCGCTAGCCATAAAAAAAAAAAAATTCAGGCAGCTGCTTCCATGTGGATTTCTGATTGGATGAGTCACTGTTAAAAACCTTGGCTGCCCTGACCAAAACTCTGATAGTTTTGCAAGCTGTTCAAGAAGTGGGTCACAGTATTTTTAAAAATGTTTTCTCTGTCAGTGGGAAAATGAAGGCTGGAGATTTTTATGTATGAGTGCCACAGTTTGTTAGCGTCTCTGTTTCTTATTAATCTATGATCTTCCAGAAGGAAGAGACAGCAATTGTAACAACAATTAAACCCCTGTGTGCACAGAGGTGTTAATACACTGTAAAAATTGTGTCCCCAGCCAGTTATCCTAGGACCAAAATAAAGGGGGGGTTATCGCCATGTTCCCCCAATGCCAAAAAGCTCTAAAGCCACAGAGGTGATATCATCTCTGCTGGAGGAAAAGTCTAGCTTCCTCCTCTCCCCACCTTCCCGTCTGCTGGCCTGAGTCATCCTGCAGGAGTCAGGTGTAATTCCAACCCACCAGGGGTGGGGCAAGAGGGGTCCAAGGCCCAGCAAGAGCACAGCTGACAGGCAGGCCTTCTTCTCAGTTCCTTGGAGAGGGCGGGTTCTGTCCACTGTCAGAATGTTCTCTGCCTGTAGTTCTTTCCCATTGTCATTCACTTAGCCTGCCTCATTATCATTCTTTCAGATCTTAGTGTAAACGTCACTTCTTCAAAGAGTGCTTCCCTGACTATCTATGTAAAATAAGGCTTCCCTGTTATTTTTTCTTTAAAACCCTCTCTTCTTAATAACCTTTATAATTATGTACATGTCTTCTAATTATCTGTTTAATGTCTACCTATCCAGAGGCAAAGTGTATCTGTTTTGCTTTCTACTGCACTGTCAGAATCTAGCACAGTGCCTAGCACTCAATAATAGTAACTATAATTATTACTACCTACCATTTTTAATAGTGCTGTAATGACACAATCAGATAGGAATGTTAGTCCTTTCTGAAGTATATATTAGTTTCTTTCTGATGCTGTTTTCTATTTTTTCTTCCTAATGTTTAGTAAACACAAGTTGTCTGTTCTAGTTCCATGAACACTTTTTAAACAGTGTCTAGAACAAAAAGTGTCCACATCTTGAGGGTTTGAAACTTGGTAATGTCACCAGTTTGTGACCTTAGCTTCTCTCAACCTAGCAATTAATAAAAAAGATATCAATATCCACTCTAAGGGATTATCATTAGGGTTAAATACTATAATATGTGCAAGGTGAGCACACTACATGGTACCATGGTAAGCCCCCATAACTGTTATAGAATAAATTGCTATAATCAAGAATATCCTCACAAAGTCTAAATATATTTTGGTACATTTCTGTTTAAATGTATATCTTATTAAATATATAATTTCATTTTTTTGAATTGTCATTACTGGGTATATTTGTCCACATAACTGAAGCCTCTTTTAAAGATAAAATTTATAATTACAAAATATTAAACCCCCCCGAAATGCACAGGTGCTGCCCTACTCCTTTGAGCCACGATATTTCAGCTGCCCTGAAATACATTTTTTAAAAATTATAGAAATGTTTAAAAAACTTAATGATTTATTGCAATGAAATAAGAAACAGTTTTGTTCAATAACATTAGATAACTAACCCGGCATAACAACATTGATGGTGGTGTTCTTTATAACAGTAACCACTGAAGAGAACATAAACATGCAACAATAGGAGAATGACCAAATAAATCACAGTAACACAAAATTGATGGAGTTATGTATAACCAATAAAAATGAAAATTATGACAATGTCTATATGACATTATAGAATGTTCCTATAATAAAATATTGTGTTATCTAAGAATGGAAAAACAAACATCATGTGTACCCAGTAGTAAGTTGGAATGGGTAGAGAAACAGTTACATGCCCACATGAGGGAGAAACTCAGTGAAAAGGAAGCAAGGTGGAGGGAGGGAGGAAAGGGCTGGGTAATTCCCACTCAGTGGGTACATTGCCAGGTTATGGCACACTCCCTGGGTGTGGGACACACCTACAAATTGTTGGACTTTCACCTTACAAATGCAAACTGTGGCATCTAAATCTTTGTAACCCATATTAATCTGAAATTTTAAAAATACTGTGTTAGCTGTAGTTTTTTTTTAAGCCTGTTTTGAATGACAGAAGCCACATGCTATTTCTTTCTTTCTGCATTTCTGTATGACAATCTTAACTGCTTCCTCCTATTCTCATGGTTCTGCCTTAAAGACAACTTTGCATTCTGATTTTAGTTGGGGCTGTAGTCAGCTTTTGGTAAAATGCTTGCTGTGCACTGGTTTCTAATCACCCCACATGGGCCCTTACAAGGCAGGGTGTGCAAAGGAGCCCCACTTTGTCATTTCCTATGTTCCATCTGTTCTACCCCAGGAAGCCAACTCATCAGCTAGCAGAAAATATACTATTCTGGATTTTGGCACAGTCCAATAATGTCAGCCTGACTTATAGTTGCGTCTCTGAAATTTCGGTCTAGATGCCTCAGGTACATTTTCTTTCTCAGAGTTTTGCTGTCCTTCTCTGCTCCTAAAGGAAAGCGAAGGGCCAGGCCTGGTGGCTCAGGCACCTGCAATACTAACTCTTTGGGAGAGGAGGCAGGAGGCTCATTTGAACTAAGGAGTTCAAGGCAAGCCTGGGCAATATAGCAAGACCTTGTCACTACAAAAACCAAAGATGTTATGCAGTCATGATAGCACACATCTATAGTTATAGTCCCAGCTACTCAGGAGGCTGAGGCAGGAGGATCACTTGAGCTCAGGAGTTTGAGGTTCAGTGAGCTATGATGAGGCCACTGTACCCCACGCTAGGTGACAGAGTGAGACCTTGTCTCAACAATTAAAAAAAAATAAAAATAGCTGGGCATGCTGGTGTGTACCTACAGTTCCAGCTACTTGGAAGACTGAGGCAGGAACATCACCAGAGCCCAGGAGTTTGAGGTTGCAGTGTGCTATGATCACACCATTGCAATGTAGCCAGAACAGTAAGTAAGACCTGTCAAAAGAGGATTCTGGGAAGATGGGCGACTCGTAGCAACCCTGGTCAGAGGCTCCTGAGCAAAGGAAGAAAAACTGGTTGGAATCAGAATATATGAAGCCAAAGACGGGGAGCTGAGCCCAGAAAGAAGTCCGGCAAGCTATAAATCCAAGGAATATCACTTAAGAACATAA
>CAUYTI010141619.1:0-11446 GCA_963575145.1 Galago senegalensis | reverse complement strand
CCACCAAACAACAATGATGGCTGCAATAAAAAAATAGCAAGGCATTGTGGCGGGCACTTGTGGGAGGCTGAGACAGGAGACTTGCTTGAGCCCAGGGGTTGGAGGTTGCTCTGAGCTGTGATGCCACCGCACTCTATCCAGGGGGACAGCTTGAGGCTCTGTCTCAAAAAAAAAAAAAAAAAAGAAAAAAGAAAGAAAGAAACTGCTAGAAAGAAAGGAAAGGTAGCCTTTGTG
Source organism: Galago senegalensis (assembly GCA_963575145.1). Taxonomy (NCBI): domain Eukaryota; kingdom Metazoa; phylum Chordata; class Mammalia; order Primates; family Galagidae; genus Galago; species Galago senegalensis. The sequence continues at coordinate 11,212 of CAUYTI010141619.1, read as the reverse complement.
TGGGTGAGAGAAAGTTATACTTAGAATGTATTTCATGCCCCTGAAATCTGTCCCCATACATGCTACACACTTGTCACGCACACTGTGCCTCTCAAACAACTTTCAATAGATGGAAAGAAAGGTGAGGATAGACTCAGCCAGAGATTCCTGATGTAGCCTTTGCTTGCGCTAGAAAAGCCTGCCATATGCCACTGGCCACCAGGGACACACTTGAATTACTCAACTGCTTCCTTTGAATCACCTGTGGAAGCAAACAGTTCTTTTCTGTATCTTCCCCGGGCTGGGTGGCAGCAGTCCATGACTTTCCAGATTCCCCAGGGTGGTGAAATGTTCCAGTAAGCCCTTGATCTCTGCAATAATGCCCATGTTCTTCAGGGCTGGTCTTCCTGGGAAGCAGCCTGTTCTATAATGCTGGAACAACTCTCCCACTGCATCTGACAGTGCTCAGCATGCATTTAAGGGAGTTCCTGGAGGAATCAGGTAACAGAGCAAGCCCTGAGATAGGTTAAGTCAACACTGAAGCACTTCTGTTCCACTCAATCAGCATCAAAGCTACTGCCATTCCCCCACGGGCTCCATATTGTGGACTGGCTACACAGAAGAACCTAAGAGGTCAAGTTTGTCATTAATTCATCCGTTTGTCTACAATAACCATGAGGTCAAGCATGGATCACTAGGGAAATGAAACTATAGGTTAATAAAATTACACATACACCTGCCATCTATTACACGCTCCCTATAGGGCCTCAGCTGAAACTGATTCTGAAACAAGGCCATAGTAACACATTGCAACATTCAGACAATAATATTGATATTAATAAACTTGATATTAAAGTGTCTTTGCAAACTCCAGCATTCAAAGAGATGTGTGATCCCCAAATTTCTTGAGGAAAAAAACCCTAAAGAACCAAAATAGACTTATGTTGAGATTGGCTTCACACATTGGGAACAAGGGAATCTAATTGTTTATAGCCTTCCATGCCAAAAGGTCTCCCAGAAGAGAGTAGCCATGACAAATGACCCCCATGGGTGAATGAGAATTTAATAAGTAGGTGACGTTTTGGGGTGGAAAAAGGAGGGTGCTGGTTTTTCAGTAAGGAAGGCAGAAAAGAGGAGTGGATTTGTGTGAGTTTAGGAACCACCTGGGTTATTGGAGTTGGGGGAGGTTGAGAGTTGTTCACCTAGAAGCAATATTGGAGCAATTTAGTAGCAATCCTTTCTGCTAAATCAGTGGATCTCAACCTTCCTAAGGTCACGACCCTTTAATACAGTTCCTCATGTGTGGTGACCCCAACCATAAAATTATTTTCGTTGCTACTTCATAACTGTCATTTTTGCTACTATTATGAATCATCATGTAAATATCTGATATTAGGCACCCCCTGTGAAAGGGTTGTTCGACCCCCAAAGGGGTCGAGACCCACAGGTTGAGAAACGCTGTTAAATCCTCTGTGAATGGTGGGGCGAACAGCTACCAGGCACCCATGGGGACTGATGGCTTCTTTATGCTTGATATGGAAACCCTCCTCCTCCTCGATTCCTTTAAGGGACAAGTTCTTTGGTCAGTCTGGTAAGGAGTTCCTTTAGGGAGAATTTATTGGCACCTGCTACATTCTAGGTGTTGGAGATACAGCAGTGAACAAAGCAGATCACATTTCTACCCTTCTACAGCAGCCTAATGTAAATACAATTATTCCAACTTTACAGGGGCAGAAACTGAGGCTCAGTGAGTTGAGTAATTTGCCTAAGCACCTTGGTTTCAGAGCCAGCAATTCCAACCATTCTCTCAAATGAGAGAATGGGTTTACCAGCAGGAGGGATTATGATGGTAAGCCTGAGTTTCTCCATTGTGAGTTTGGAGACTTTGGTGCCTATGTTTAATGTCTAAGTGAAATTCTTTAATGTAGCAGTAAAAACAGACTTCTCATGCATGCTATCCCTTGTCTGTGGACTGAGATGTAAAATAAGCCTTGTTCTACCTTGATCCCGGCCAAACTGCACCCTCTCTGATTATGTTAGCCTGTTCCTGTGAAACTCCTTACCAGGGAATTTAATCCATTCATTCCAGGCCTGGGGAGGCAAGCTTTTGTTCCTGGAGCTCAGTCCCTCTCAACTCTCTCTGCCAGAGAACCTGTTTATCAGGAAGTATCATGGCAGCACAGAAAGTTTTATGTCATGCCGCTCACAATAGAAAGAGGGAACGTTCTGGGGCTGAACAATGAAGAAGCTGCCGTGAGAAGATGATGAAAATAGAATCACATGTGCAAAAACAAAACTGCCCAAACACATACGTACACGCTTATCCATTTCATGTCCAATAATAACAACAAAAACAACAAAAATGGCCACACACAGCCAGATGTATGAGTTTGCCCTGAGAACAAAGGCAGCTATAAATATTCTGAGGAGCCAACAAAAAGGAGAAGATGAAGAAGAAAAAGAAGAAAAAAACAACCCGGGAGTGGTTAGCTCTCCAGAGTAATGGGCCCCATAAAAGCTTTTATTGTTAAGGGAGTTACTTTCCTAAGAGCTACATGAAGAAAGCTGAATGAATGTGAAAAATTGCATGCAATAACCTCAGCCGAAAGATGATTATCAGCCTCTGAGTCCTGTATTTTGGGGCGAGTTAGTGCGGCTATTAGAAGATTGCCATTGTAGTTAAAGAAAAGCCTGTTTTGTGCTCCCCTCCCCCTTTCTGGATAAACAGAGAGTCAATATAAGCCTCTCTGTGCTGGTCCATTTATTTGAACAATTATTTTAAAGATGTAATCCAATCTCACAGTCTCTGAAACGATAACTCCTCTGAACTTTTCCTGCAGAGTTCTGCACAGACAATTTGCTACACCAAAAATTGGGTTAACTCCACCCTGTCCTGCTTCCCTCCCCAGCCGGCCTCCTCCCCCACCCCATTCTTTACCCATCTGTTTGTTTTGTCCCCAGCTATTGACAGGATAGTGGGTAACATTTAAGGGAGTTGACCCATCTGTACTTCAACTTTTCAAAGGATAGCCAAGTAGAATTGTAAAAAATGAAAAACTGGATTTTTTTTTTCATCTTATTCTCTCAGGCTATTTGTTGGGTTGTCCTGTATTCTCCCTGAGGGACCCTGCTCTGTCCTTTTCTGGGAGGATGGAGGTAGTAGAACCTTCCAAAATGTTAGTGTCAAAGGGAGAGAAAGTGGTAATTGGAGACAGTACCCATATTATTGAGCAAATGTTAATGACTGATGGTTCTGCAATTCTACTTGACACCATTAATATATTCTAGGATGACAATTACTTTATCATTGTATTAAGTTTACTCTTATTGGGAGTTATTAAAGTAACAGATATGCAGGACATGTAACCATATTCTTTAAAAGGTCCAAATAAAATCATGATTAAACACATTTGATCAGGTATCAAGAAGATGGCTTGAGTGCCTTTAAAACATCTCACCTAAGTATTTCAAAAACATGTTGCTAGGACATGTGGCAACTTTCTTTCCACAGATCATGTAAGGCAAAATCAGTATTGATAAGGGAGACCTTGACTTGGAGGGGGTAACTTGACTCTTTCTCCCTGTGTAGAACACACAGTTGACTTCCAGCCTCCCCTGTTGTCCAAACTTGGACAAGTGAGAGGCCCAAAAACTTAAGGCTCCTTAGCTTCATGGGAAGTTCCTATTTGACTTATTTTGTGATGCATGAACTTCCAGTAATGCTGAAAACACAGAATTCATATGTACCCTCTGCTGGGGCTGGAGGTATGCGGGAGGGAGAGGTAGTATTAAGATTATCAGTGCTGTTGATTTCTTTGTGGTATAAGCCAAGAGGGTATGTGAATAAAGTCTGATATCAGGTGAATAATAAAGATTCAGAATCTTTTTTTTTTTTTTTTTTGAGACAGAGCCTCAAGCTGTTCCCCTGGGTAGAGTGCAGTGGTATCATAGCTCACAGCAACCTCCAACTCCTACACTCAAGCGAGTCTCCTGCCTCAGCCTCCCAAGTAGTTGGGACTACAGGCACCCTCCACAATGCCTGGCTATTTTTTGGTTGCAGCTGTCATTGTTGTTTGGCGGGCCAGGACTGGATTCAAACCCGCCACCTTAGGTGTACGTGGCTGGCGCCTTAGCCGCTTGAGCCACAGGTGCCGAGTTGATTCAGAATCTTATATTCAAGGCTCTTGTTTATCCCAAGTGTTAGGTTGGTCCATTAGGATGGAGGCAACGTAGGGTAGGAGAGTGCAAACTGTTTTGATGAGATCAGGGAGACCACTCAGCTTCTCTTTTCCTCCTTGGATTTCAAGAGAGGCTGCATAACGTGCATTTCAGTCTGTGTATCCTGAGTAAATTGAGTGTGTACTCCTGTGTACTTTGAGTAAATACTGTGTCTTGGATATATTTTGAAGGTAAAACTAATAGGACTTCCTATTATTAGTTTAATTGAACTTATGGCAAAAATGACTCATAGTTTTGGTCTGAGTGGCTAGCAAGATGGAGTTGCTGTTTTCTGAGAGGAGCAAGCTGAGCAGTGTGGCTGGGCTGACGTGAAGAGGAATTCAGTCTTGGATATGTGAAGCTAGATCTCCAAAGCAGGTTGTCAAGTAGGCCTCTAGATATACAAATTCAGAATCAGTGGGAGAGCTCAAGAAAAGTGATGTGCTTCTAAGGACTTAACAACTGGCTCCGTGGGGTGGGAGGGAGAGAGAGGCCCAATATGTACTGTTTGCCCATTTCTGTGGTGTAAATACTTCACCATAGCTGAATTCTAGTTACCAATACATGGTTATTGTCATTGAATACAGAATTGAAGAGAAACGGGTATAATCTTCTCTTGTGAGCCCAGATGAGCTGGCTCAGGTGTCACTGGGAAAAGAGACAGATCTGAGATCTGTCTTTTACATCAGAATGTAAAAGGTTCTTAAAACCAAGAAACTGGAGGATGTCCTTAGAGAGTGAAGACAGAGAACATTCTCAAGCAGAGCCCTGGGCACCAACATTAACAACATTAAGAATCAGGAAGATGATGAGGAACAAAAAGAGAGAGAGAGAGAGAGAAAGAGATTGACCAAGAAGGAGACTAAGAGAAGGTTTCAGTGGCAAAGCCCCAGATGGGCGGGGCAAGAGAAGGACTTAGAATAAATAGGCCACTGACGTTGGCAACATGGGGGTTTTGAAACCTTGATAGAAGCCGGTTCAACAGAGTGGCGAGAATAATGCTTCAGGACCACCCTAACCTCCTTCACAAAATAGCAACACCTGGAGGTGGGGGTGGCTTTGGCAGCTGAACCCTGTATTAAAAGTTTTAAAGTGTACTTTGAACCTAAGAATTAGAGTGAATTTCAGAATCACATGATGTCAGGACTGGAAAAAATCTGGTCCATCTTTTGGCTCCAAGCCCTAGGAACAAAAAAGAGGGGACCAGTTGAACTTCAAATTTGAACAGGTATTTTAAAATCAGTAGTTCTGTAATTGCCTATTGTTTCATGTCGCTCCTTGAATAAAAATTAGGGTCTTTCACCTGGATTCCCTGACCTGACACTCCATTTCTTTAACACTGCAGAGAAGGCACAGAAGTTTGGGAGGAGGCTTCTTAGAGTCTGGGCCTCTTCAGCTCCTGCTTTACCGTCCTTGTTTGCTCTGCTCTCATCCTTTCATACTTTTAGTACAAAAGCAATGAAATAAATCTGGAGCACATGCTATTTACAGGTTATTATTATTATTGTTATCATCATTATTATTACTATTATTTTGAGAAAGAGTCTCATTTTATCATCCTATGTAGAGTGCTGTGTTATCATAGCTCACAGCAATCTGAAACTCACGGGCTCAAGTGATCCTCTTGCCTGAGCCTCCCAAGTAGCAGGGACTACAGACACCCACCACAATGCCCAGTTATTTTTTTTTTTTTAGAGATGGGATCTCACTCTTACTTAGGCTGGTCTCCAACTCTGAAGCTCAGGCAATCCACCTGCCTCGGGCTCCCAGAGTCCTAGGATTATAGGCATGATCCACTGCACCTGGCCCAATAAATATTATTGGTGCTTTTCTATTTTTAGGTAATCTATTTCCAGTCAAATCTATTAGTTATGCAATCATGCTCCGGGGTATAACTAATTAATTTCTCTTGGCACAGATCTTTGCTGTCTCTCACTTGATCAGTCATTCACTCATTTAAAATGAAGTAAAGAGAAGTAGTTCTCAGAGGAGGGCAGGGAGGGGAAAGCTTCTCAAAGGGAAGATCAGCAAGTTCAAAGACGAGGTCTCGGAGAACATGTCATGTTCTAGAAACTAATGAGGTACGTAGGCCTGCAGGTGTGGGGTTGGTGTGCCATGAGACTAAAAAGGTAGGCTGTGCCCAAATTTTAAGGTCCAGAGGAGTGATTTTGAAAAGGGGGATTGTATCTTGGAGACACAAAGGATTTTAAACTCAAGGGGTGTTATGACCTGATTTGTGTTAAGACTTGTGACAGAAAAAAGCCAAGTCAGAAGAAGTAACAGATGATTTTAAAAATAGCAGCAGTGGACATGGGTAGGTAGAAATAGGACAGAATTGAGAACTTTTGAAGGAAAACAGAGCTTTATATTAATATATGACTGGATGTGGTTTGTAAGTGATGTGCAAAGAGGGAGGGAGAGGGAATCGGCAATTATTAATACTGGATTTTGACCCAGGATACGACTGAAGCTTTTGCTGGATCAAGCGCCCCTCAGCTTACCCAGTTACGGCTGCCAGGGGACTCTCAAGGCTCACTTCCCTTTGGCCACTGCCTTCGTTCATGCAGGCTGCAGACTGGGTGGCTTGCACATGACAGAAATTTGCTTCTCTAGCTCTGGAGGCTGGAAGTCCAAGCTGGAGACCCTGACAGATCTGGAGTCTGAAAAGGCTTGCTCCCCAGGTGACAGTCTGCCATTTTCTTGCTATAATTTCATATGGTGGAAGGGATGAGGGAGCTATCTGGGGTCTCTTTTATCAGGACACTAATACCATTCATGAGGGCTTCTAATAACACTCCAAATATTTACATTGCACTGGGGATCAGGTTTCAACATATGAATTTTGGGGACACAAACATTCTGTCTATGAAAGTCACAATCCAGTCCCATCTGTGGTCCCACAAAAGTGTGTTCTTTAAGCCCCGTCTTCACTGTTCTGTTAGGTGTTGGGCACAATTTTCATGTCAATTCCAGCATTACTATTCATGTAGGCACATGTGCCTTGATGGTACCTGAGATGACGCCTCTGGATGCCTTTCCTCTTCCTTTTCCCCTGCTCTTCTTTTTAACCATGCTCCCCAAACAAGTTTGTGCCATAGTTCTATTCTAGCAGCCAAGCCCCTTCTGGGACTTCTTTAGGGACCCGCTCATGCCCATCTGGAACTCTTCCGGTTCTTCTATTTGGCCGACACTCGCTGCCCACTTCTCCCAGCCTTACCTTTCTTTGATCCCCTCACTATCTGTTATTTCCTATGATACCATTCACATCTCCTACTCCAGGTGCCTGGGTGAGGTTCACCTGCTCCTGCCTGAGATGGGATGTACACTTCAACCAGGAGTCTCCAGACACCTCCACACGTGCCCAAAGATAACAAAGCACTCCATGAAATATTCTTGGTATTTTAAAAGGCTAATACAATTGTATGTTTGTTGGGATAAGTTGGCACTGGCTAAATTAAATGCCTCTTCCCCCTGGAATTCTATCACTTCAGTGAAGTCTCATCATCTCATGGTACTCCAAACGCAGATCGTTAAATGTTTTTGACTAATCAAAGGTGGAGGAGAAAATGAGTGATTTTTTAAAATCTAGCTTTTAATTTTGAGATAATAGCAGATTCATATGTAACTATAAAAAATAATACAAAGAGATCTTTTGCCCTTCACCCAGTTTCCCCTGCTGGTAACATCTTGCTAAACTACAGTATGATATCACAGCCAGGATATTGCTGTCAATATAACTAAGATACGGAAGAGTTCCATTGCCACGAGGGGCGTGTGTGTCTTTCTGGGTGTTGGCATCATTACTGTGAGGCAATGTTAGACCTCCTTTTTCTCCACTAAGCCACCTCTGACACCAACTCATTGGGGACTGGGAAAAATGGCTGTTTATTCCTGGCAGGGAGTGGAAGTCCACCCTCCCCATGTGATCTCTGCTGAGAGGACCGGGGAATAGGAAGGCTTATGATGGTCAGAAGTGTGAATTCTGATTTCTTGGCCTTCTCTGATACCATTCTAATGGGGTTGTTGGGGTGCCTGGGTGAAAATCTCTGGCTTTTGCTGGTATGGGTGGGGCTGGAGCCACCTTTTTTTCTATGGTGTTCAGCTGGAGTATTTATTGTTGAGAAGTTTTGTGTTAATAAACTATCCACTTCCCAATCCTTTGGTTGGAAAGAACAGGCCCATTGGTGTTTCCAGGTTGTCACATTCTTCTGCTGTGTGTCTGGGGTACATGGGGCTAAGAGGGAACACAGGTAGGGCCTGAGGACCGGTGTCACTCCTCAGGTCTCCAACTATCTAGTCCATCTGCCTTCTCTTCACCTTTCAGATCTTCTTATGGTTGTTTTCTATCTTATGTCTTGGTTTTTAAATTGTATTATACTTGGAGGGAAGAATAAAAACAAATACATCTGCTCCGTCTTCCCAGAAGCCTTCAACACAGTTCAGTTATTTTTTAAATAGAGGGTTTTGTTTTGTTTTATTATTAAGATACAGCATCCTTACCAGTGGAAAGGAAAATTTGGAAACCATTAATTCATCATATTAGTTTATTGCTAGCCACACTATAGCTGCATCCTTGAATTTACCCACAGGTAGTTTGATTTTAGTTTTTCTTTAACAATTTCTTCTTCTCTGTCCTTTTTTCCAGAAAGAAAGATGTCTGCGGTTGTTTAAGAGTTCCTGCCAAACAAGGCAAATTAAAGCAGGCAACATAACTAACTCTGAGACTTCTAGGAGCAGGGGTCCTCAAACTTTTTTAACAGGGGCCCAATTCACTGTCCCTCAGACCGCTGGAGGGCTGGACTATAGGCCCCGGGAGGAGTCAGCTGCTAAGCAGGACAGGCAGTGGTGGCAAAAACACCCAGCGGGCCGATAAATGTCCTAGGCAGGCTGCATGTGGCCCATGGGCCGAAGTTTGAGGATGCCTGTTAGGAGTATATTCTCAGGATTTTGATGGATCTGTTGCCCTGGGTAAAGTGTAGTGGCATCATCACCACCCCTAGAAACCTCAAACTTTTGGGCTCAAGCGATCCTCCCTGCCTCAGTCTCCCAAGAGACTGGGATTACAGATGCCCAACACACCCAGCTAATTTTTTTATTTTTTGTAGAGTTAGGGTCTCACTATGTTGTTCAAGCTAGAATTTTTAAGTTATTACTGTAAGAAAAAATCTTTTCAGTTCACCTTCTGCTAAATTGTGAAATGAAATTTCAGGGTTTTTTTTGTTTTTTTGTTTTTTTTTAAACAGGGGAATTAAAAAATGTATTTGGGGAACACTGAACAATCCATTTGCCATTATACAGGGGAAATAAGGAAAATATGAGCAGCACAGCTGGAAAATCAGCTTAGACTGCAGACAGCCTGGAATAGCCATCTGCAGAGGGGAAGGCAGAGTCAGATCCCGGGGCAGTCCCAAGGAGACTGGAGTGTGATAATCTGTTCATCAGCCTCTCTTAGCTGCCTTTGGATCTGTCATTTCCTTTCAGGAGTTCCTCCCTTTTCCCCTTCCTTTTTTTTTTTTTGAGACAGAGCCTCAAGCTGTCCCCCTGGGTAGAGTGCCGTGGCATCACACTCACAGCAACCTCCAACTCCTGGGCTCAAGCGAGTCTCCTGCCTCAGCCTCCCAAGTAGCTGGGACCACAGGCGCCCGCCACAACGCCTGGCTATTTTTTTGGTTGCAGCCATCATTGTTGTTTGGCGGGTCCCGGCTGGGGATTCGAACCTGCCACCTTAGGTGTACGTGGCTGGCGCCTTAGCCAGTTGAGCTATAGGCACCGAGCCAGAAGGACAGAACTTTGGGAAGAAAAATCTTCATTGCTCAGGAACTTTGGGCAATGCCGCTAATCATTTCAGCATCTTCCACCAACTAAAATTTTTCTGAGCATCAGCAGCATTTTGTGTTTGCAGCTTCCTCACTAATAGGGGGCCTACTTGCTGTTGGCAATCAGAGCTGGGAACTTTCTTTGGTCAAAGTTTTGCAAAAGGTGTGGTCAGCACAGCTGGCACAGGAGACGATGCTGGAAAAGGGCGCAGAGATAGGGAGTCAGCCCAATCTAAGTGCTTTGGAAAACCCATGCGAGGAGTTGTTAATACACTACGGTTGGTCAATTGAAAACAGTTTCAGATATCCCTGGGTGCTGGGGCAAGAGCTAAGTATAGGAATAAATTCCACATGTGAGAAAACTCAAAATAGCATCAAACAACAGACTCAGAAACACTTGGAGTAGGGCTTGTCTGCAAATTTCCCCAAAAGGCAAGCAAAAAATTCCCCAGGAGACCTCCGATTAGTTTCAAGACTCAGACGCCTTAGACAATTGCTACGATGAACGTGTTCATTATAAGAAATTTTTTTATTTGGTTCATTTATTCATGAATGCTCAAGAGTTAATTCATCCTTCAAAATGCTGCCATGACATTTTTCCATGAAGAGAACATTAAAAAACAGCTATGGAGAAGTTTGGTGATGAGGTTTCTGAGAGGGGACTCAGATTTCCTTTGCCAAATAACTAAGGACAAGCTGAAGTGAGGAGGGACCTAAATTCCGGAGATGCACCTCTGGGTCCGAAGTGTGCAATTACAGCCAGAAATAGAAGCAGAGCCACAAAGGTGATGCCCTGATGAAGGCAAGGTTACTACTATAGTAAGAATAACCCTGATGAATAAACGAACATTTATTGAGCATTTATGATGTTGAACTTCTCTAAGCCCTCACAGCTGGGAGGTAGCCGAACGGCCACTAATCAAACCCAGAGTCTCTTATCCAGAGCCCTGGTTCTTAAACATTTTGCCTCTGGTCCCTAACCCCCAGGCCATGGACTGTGGTGGTCTGGTCCATATCCTGTTAAGAACCCAGCCACAGGCTCAGCGCCTGTGGCTCAAGCGGCTAAAGCGCCAGCCACATACACCTAAGGTGGCGGGTTCAAATCCCCAGCCCGGGCCCACCAAACAACAATGATGGCTGCAACCAAAAAATGGCCAGGCGTTGTGGCGGGTGCCTGTGGTCCCAGCTACTTGGGAGGC
>CAUYTI010141616.1:0-23093 GCA_963575145.1 Galago senegalensis | reverse complement strand
CCTCCTGTGAGTCAAATGGATTAATTCCCGATTTCATTAGCATATTTGCTAAGACCAAATATTTTAAGCAAGTGGTTCGTCTTGGACTTCCTGATTCATCATAATTCTTAAAGGCTTCAAAAAAATCAGTATGTGCCTTTTCAAATTCACCTTCTCTCAAGTGCATTTTACCACCACATTCTGTAAATAAAACATGAGAAAAGAGAACATTTTCAGTTTTGTAATAAGAAGACTGACCAGTTTATAAAGATCTAATGAAAACTAGGTCAGTGCTTTCAGCCTAGTTCTATAACTTGAATAGAATTGGCCCCGAAGTATATACTTTAATTCTAAAAAGCAAATACATGTTTTATCAGATACCTTGACATCTTCCCATGTCACTGCCCACCCTCTCCAAACCAAACTTGCCTCTGATAACTCCCATGATCAGTGGATGAGGGATGGCAGACTTGATGTGTAGTGACTGTTCATAGAGTGCTTTAAGTTTTTTGTTATTTTTCTGTGCCGTGTACATCTGAATTTCCAAAGCATATATTTCTAATAACTGTGTACCTTTTTTCAAGTCATCTTCTCCATCATCAGTCTAGGAAAGCAAATACTTAACTTTAGCAAAGATAGAATTTAGACAGTTCCCTTAGCCTGGGAACTTTACATTTATAACACTATTTCTCTGTGAAAATGCAGTGCAAATTTTTCTTGGGAACTAGAGTACTTAAATACACCATTTTTAATGGCTAAAAAGAAGCAACACATTCTACTTGCTAGTTATTGCATAAGGAAAAGTTATTGGACAAGTTAGAAGTTTTTGTACAGTAGTATCCTCATATCCACAGAAGATGTATTCCAAGACTCCCAGTGGATACTTCTAACTATGGGTAGTACTGAACCCTATACATACATTTTTCCTATAGAGTAAATCTGTACTTCACTGACAGGTCCTTAGAAATTGACTTCAAGCGATATATAATGAAACCAACGTTTTCCTGCTCATCAATATTATAACAAACCGGTGCTTTTTGAGCATTGGCTGTACATCACTTCACTTAAAAGTCAAAGCTTCCAAGAACCTATCAATGACATACAATAAGGGCTTACTGTACATACATATCTATGACAAAATGTAATTTGTAAATTAGGCACAGTAAGAAATCAATAATGAACTGATAATAAAATAGAACAATTGTAACAATATACTGTAATAAAAGTTATGTGAACAGTTTCTTTTTCTCCTTCTAAATATCTTAGTATGTTCAGACTATAGTTGGCTGCAGGTTACTGAAACCATGGAAAGAGAAACCACAGATAAGAAGGGACTACTATAGTGTATGTAGAAAAGGTTATAGGATTTACATTTTTATCTAGGAGATTTATTTCCCCCAAATCTTTACAACTGCTTTAGATCTACTTAATCAAAAAGCACTTCCTGAGTGCCTTCCATGTACAGGCACTGGGTCTACCTTAAGGAAATACAAAGTTAAATAAGCCAAGGTTTCTGGTCTCAAAACGTTCACATTTACTAGAAGACTAATCTGTCAAAAGATAAATTATCATATACATGATACTTATTCCAGTTGAAGCATGAAGCAAGTGCCTAGGAGAATGGGAGAGTAAGGGACTAACACTCTAGGGATATCAAAAGAATCACAAAGGTGGTGACACTGAGCTCAACTTTAAAGATGACCAATAGCCCCAAAACGTGGGCCATGATAAATAGTACATGGCCAACAGTCAGATATTCCTAAGTATCAAACATTGACATACACTAGACAGAAATTTATTGTCTACTGGGTCTTCCAACTTAAAATTCTGTTCATTCACTAATGAATCAAAACCAGAGTAGAGTTGTAAATTCAGATTATCATGGATCTCTGCCTGAACATAATTCCATCAAAATATTACATATTACACTGCCATTTACAATCCAGGTAACCATTTTTCTTTTTCTTTCTTTTTTTTGGGGAGGGAGGACTGGGAGAGACAGGATCTTACTCTGTTTCTCAGGACAGAGTTCAATAGCATCATCACAGCTCAATACAACCTCAAACTCCTGGGCTCAAGTAATCCACCTGCCTTAGTCTCTCACAAATAGTGTGGAACCACAGGCACATGCCACTATGCTCAACTAACTTTTATATTTTTTGAACTGACAGAGTCTTACTATGGTGCCCAGGCTGGTCTCAAACTTTAGGCCTTGAAGTGATCCTCTCACCTCAGCCTCTCAAAAGTGCTGGAATTACTGGTGTGAACCACCACACCAAACTCAGATAGCATTTTTCTTATGTTCCCAGAGGGTTTTTCATAGTTCTTATATTCATACTGAAAGACCCTTTTCCATTGAGAAATGGTTTCCCTAACATTTCCATTTCACATGGAACTGAACCTATAGTTATTTATGAATCAGACTATACTTTCCTAAGAATGTATAGGTAAGAAATAATTCATATGTAACTGATCTGCTTTATAAGGCAAAACAATTAAATAAAAATACCTGCAGATGAACTGTTTAGAATAATTTCATGATTGTTTCCCCTATTCACAGAAACAACATGTAGATTATTAAAATAATAGTACAGGGCAGTGGAAGATCTTAATATTTAAAATAATATTTCTACATATAATTTAAACTAATATCATATGACTTATTTGATCAAAACAAAGAAGAAAATAGTCCAGTTAAAAAACTACACAAGCATGCCATCCTAATCATATGGCTATTCAAATTTAAATTAATTAAATTAAATAAAATTAAAGACTCAGTACCTCTGTCACGTTAGTCACATTTCAAATGCTTGATAGCTACACACAGCTAGTGTTAGTTATTACACTGGATAACACAAATATCAAACATTTTCAGCATCATTTGAAGTTCTATTGGACAGTGCTGCTACAGAGGATTCATAACGTAAGCTCGAATATAAAATATCTTTATAAGTTTGTAGTAACATCCTGGTTCTTTTTTCATCGGGTATATAACTAAAATCAATTCTTAGTGAGTATAATGACTGGCCTATCCTATGTATACCAGTACCTCACTCCAAAAAAGATAAGGACTAAAATTAGGATTAAAACAGAAAGAAATGCAACACTTATAAAAAATCAGCGTATTTATAACTTATTTTTCTAATTTCGTTTTTGAGACGATGCTTAAGCAAAAACATCCCTAACCATATTTAAGTATAATTATTTATGTTTTTTTTTTAATTATGAAGAAAGAAATATTAAGGAAAAAAAGGGAATGAATGCTACCTGGCAGGATTGATGTAACTGGCGTAAAATTTTTTGAAGCTTCCCATATTCCTCTCGTTCTAAATATAATTTTCCAAGCTGAAAGAAAGTAAACTTGTTAAAATCAAAAGATTTCAACATGAGAAGGTATGTAACTTTAGGAGAATTTATTAAGAACATCCACCCATTTTTCAGAGGGAAAAAAAATAAGTAATTACAATTGTTACCTTTGTGTTTGTCTTAAACCACAGTCTATCATTCTTAGCATCTTTCAAAGCTTCCAGTGTTGTTTCATAGAATTCCTGCAGTAAATCCATCTGACATAAAAAATCAGAATTCTATAATTGTAAACAGCAAATTTGTACCTGTTAATAAAGTTAATTTGAACAAACTAAAAGTGCATCTTTGAATTTCAATACATATAAGATACACTACCTGTATCTTACTGAATGTCTTCTATAGTCCAAAAAATTAACAAAACTGAAGCAAAATATAAACCCAATTTACAAGTGCCAAGATCTCTTTCTAATGTTTGTTTTACAAACCCAGAAAACATTTTTCTATATATATATATCACCATAAGTTCAAAGGCTATAACAGTATAGGTTTGTCCTTCCTAATCTAATAACTAATTTTATATTAATGGAAGTAAATGATGTGTACATACAACTACTTGCACTATTACTCATAATGTATGCTGAATTCACTCAATCTCTTTTGGTACCTAATAATGAGGCAAACACTAAGCAAGCTGCTAAAGAAACAAAAAATAAACTTGTCCTCTCAAAATTCTTCTTTGAGTAATTAACTAAACTATACAGCTTTTAAGTCATTAGGAAATCTTAGAGCTAGGTAAAGAGAAAAGTAGAGTACAATTTTACTGGTCTGTAATCACCACCGATTTACAATCCTTTGTGACATTTTTTCATAGAAATCACCATTTGTTTTTCATTGTGATAAGTTCCCCTGCTTACTCTCCTCCTCCAACTACTGGCTTTACCTTTGTTTGAACATCTAATTCTCTAAATCTCTATTTAACAGGATCAAGAGGTAAGAAGACTGACCATGACAGGAGGAAAGTTTATTTACAGGAAAGGGTGTCTATTTCATGAATACTGACAGCATATTGCATAAGACAGAGTACTACCCACCTAGTATCTACTTTGAAAGACAAAAAACTTACATATGATAGCACATAGAAGTATGTAATGCTGAAGTTTTAAAATCATTTAATTTCTCCCCTACTCAAATCTGGCAATAACATTTATAAATAGTGTTACCAAAAAAAAAATTTTTTTTTTTTGAGACAGAGCCTCAAGCTGTCACCCTGAGTAGAGTGCTGTGGCATCACAGCTCTCAGCAACCTCCAACTCCTGGGCTCAAGCGAGTCTCCTGCCTCCGCCTCCCAAGTAGATGGGATTACAGGTGCCCGCCACAATGCCTGGCTGTATTTTGATTGCAGCCATCATTGATGTTTGGCAGCCCGGGCTGGATTCCAACCCGCCAGCTCAGGTGTATGTATGTGGCTGGAGCCTTAGCTGCTTGAGCCACAGGTGCTGAGCCACCAAAAATGTTTTAATGACACCTGTTTAAAAGACTTGGAAAATATTTTCCTGCTTAAGTTCAAGATATATACCTCTAGAATTACTGTTATTAAGTGCTAATACTATAACAAAACATGTAAGTTTACCTTCCTCTATTCTCATTTCATACATTTTAAATATAAAGAGGAGAAATAAACTGCCTTAAGAAATAAAAATGACATTGAGTAGAGAAGACAGGAAATGAGAGGCTGATTCTGACATGAACTCATTTTATTATGAGTACAAACAGTATCAAAAATGTTCTATGAAATACTAAGTGATATAAAGAATATTATCTTGTGCTCAAATATAGAATAAAAAAGCTAAAACTGAGGATTACGTGGCTTAAAAAAACACAAAGAAATAATCCAATTTAAAATTATCTCAGCAGCACAGTGGTTATGGTGCCAGCCATGTACACTGAGGCTGGTGGGTTTGAACCCAGGCCAGCTAAACAACGACAACTGCAACAAAACACAGCCAGGCATTGTGGTGGGCGCCTGTAGTCCCAGCTATTGGGAGGCTGAGGCAAGAGAATCGCTTAAGCCCAGGAGTTTGAGGTTGCTGTGAGCTGTGATGCCATAGCACTCTACTGAGGGTGACATAGTGAGACTCTGTCTCAAAAAAAAAAAAAATTAAAAAACTCAGTAAAAAATACACGTATACATATATAAATCATCACTGCTTTCCTTAACAACAAAACTCTAGACTAATGGAAGTATTATTACTCCCAAATGGCCATCTTAGTTTCTTTTGTCACTGGCACTTTCTTCCACCACCCACCCATCCTTTGTAGAAACATTTATTGAGCACCTATTGAGTAACACCAAGTACTGACTGATAAAAATACGAGTGCGTCTTAAGGATCTTAACCTAATCAAATCTATGCAAACAACCTAGGATTCAGCATTAAAGACAGGACTGTAATAGTAACTGTATGGAAGTCCAATATAAACTTACAAAAGTTGTCTGTAGCTTATTTTTGTATCTGAAGATAAACTGCTTAAATATAATTCTTAGAGGCCTTTTCTTTTTTAAAGAACAAAGCCCTTACTATAAATAATAAACACAGTGATAGTATCAAGAGGCAAAATTGAGTCTAACCTGTTTAGAAGTGGAGATATAATCAAGAATAGAATTAATGGATTTTTCAGAATAATTTCTTGTGACTGCACTCCGAATATAGGTCAATAGTTGTTTATATCTATTCATCATTTCTGGAAAGTTTGTCTGTAAGGAAAGTTAAAATGAATTACCAGATACTTATGTACTAAAATATGCACATGTGATTAAGATTATGGAAAATACTACAAACTGAAATACGGTTCAACTAGTTCGTAATATAGTTTATAAAATAGTTTTATATGATAGGAAACTTAAACATTTTATCTTAAAATTTGAAATGACTAGATTATTCAGACATATAAACCAAATTTATGAAGTTAGCCTATGAAACTAGTATAACTTTTAAATTTTCCAAATTTCAGGTATCATTCACCAGTGCACAACACATATAAATTGCAAAAACTACCAAAATATTCATAAACCAAAATATGCAAATAAAATCCAACTTTTCAAATGCCTTGCATACCAGCTATGCAGATATTAGCTATACTCTCCCTTGAAGTTTTACTTTTTCTTTAGGAAGCTCTCCAAAGAGTTACATGTTTTTTTACGCCCTGTAAGTGGCTGGCTATACATAAAAATGTGATGTCAAAGATCTCAAGCCCTAATAAATACATCCTATCAAGAAAAGTCCTCTCACTGAAGGCTCTACTCAATAGTGGGTATAGTTACTATTCCTTACTATTTGTACTATTATGGGTTATTTCAATAAACATGAAAGATCTGAAAAATGAAAAAGTACTGTGAAACTTCTAGCCGAAGTATTTTGGGAGAGGTTTACCATCTCCCAGTAGATCATGTAAGTCAACTTACGAGTCTAACCTTAAACCTGTACTCACAGTTCCCATAATCTCTAACTGCTGTTAATCCTCCCACTCCCAGTTTTTGTTTACTGAGTTTGACTCCTTTAATCAAAGACATGAAGTACTGGCAGATATAAATGCTTTTTTCCTTGACTAACTGAACATGTGTGTTTATCATGATGAAGAATACACTAATGCTGCTGTTAACTTTCCTGCTTTTATGACCATATATTTTGTCCTGGGATATAGCATGAAGGACAAAAAACATGAGAATTCCTGAAATAACCTAATCAAGAACCAGATTACAAAAAAAAAAAAAAAAAGGCAGAAGTAAGTGGAGCAAAAATAAATAGAAATATTAGCTATATGTGTATCTCAAACTACTTTTTTTCTTCAAATATGCAAGTTTCATGTGGGGTAAGCAGGTAACATCCTAACAGTAAGCTGCTAAAACTCAAGTTACTATACATATCTTGTAGCAGAAGGGAAATCTGAGAAATATGACTATAAAAAAAGTTACAATATTGAATTCATTTCCTTATGCTATAACTTTAAAGCTCATTTTTTCAGAAAGTAAAGATTGAGGTAAGATTAGCTAAACTGGTTAATACATAGGGAAGTTGATAATGAAACCTTCCAACTTCTTATTACCTAACTCTACTACATACAACATGGGTCCTACTCTGAATGTTAAGAAAATGAGGGGGCATTTGAATTGATTTGAATCAAATGAGGAAAAAAGTCATATGGCTATCTGAGAGAACAGTATGTGAGGCACAGCAAACATCAAGTGGAAAATCTTTCACAGGAGAATGCATGGGACGACTAGAAAACAGCCAAGAGACCAGTAAAGGAATAATAGAAAACAAGATCAGAAAGGTTGCCAGCTGTGATGGCTCACACCTATAATCCCAGCACTCTAGCAGGCTGAGGTAGGTAGACTGCTTGAGCTCAGGAGTTCGAGATCAGCCTGAGCAAGAGTGAGACTCTGCCTCTAAAAAACAGCTAGGTATTGTGGTGGGCGCCTGTAGTCCCAACTACAGAGGCTGAGGCAAGAGGATCACCTGAGCCCAGGAGTTTGAAGTTGCTAAGAGCTATGACACCATGGCATTCTACTGAGGATGACAAAGTGAGACTCTGTCTCAAACAAACAAACGAAAGATCAGAAAGGCAGCCAAGGTCCTACATAGGACCTTGCAGGCCATTTTAAGGAGTTTGGATTTTATTGAGGGAGCTGTGGGATCATTAGAAGATATGGAGTAAAGGAATGATATAATCTGACTTACAATTTAAAAGGATCACTCTGCTATATGTGGAGAACAGACTGTAGCAGGACAAGGATGAAAGTAAAGAGACAGGTAATAGGCTACTGCAATAATACAGGTGAGAGATGATGCCGGCTTGCACCAGCGTAGCAGAGGTAGAAATGGTAAGTAGCAGTCAGATACTGGATATTTTGAAGATATAAAGTCACCTGGATTTGCCAATGGATTGTGTATGTGGGGAGAAACAAAGAGAGGAGATTAGTTAATGCTAAGGATTTTTTCTCTAGTCAATAGATTAGGAATTCTTTGTAATGAACTCCAAAATAAATTCTAATACTAATACTCTGTGGAAAAGTCACTCCATTAATAATGTAGCCAAATAGTCCCATGTATCAAAAAGAACAAGTTTTCTTAAACAGAAAACTTTTGTATCCTATGCAGAATTTTTTTTGCTGAGTAGTACTATTGTAGTCCTAACTGCAAAGCAAACTAAATATAAAAAATATCTACAGAATTATTTGAGAAAAGTAGATATATTGGTGCTTTGAAGTGATGAGGTAATTTTTACCTACAGAGTCTCTATCAGTTTAATTCTCCTCAAAACAAATCTTACCAACTTGAAGTTAATCTTAATCATTTGTTTCAGTGCTTTAAATCCCCATTCTCCTTTTTCACCTTCAAGTTCCAAAACCTAAAAAAAGGGAAGGAACTTTTAGTTTACATTACTATTAATACATTATATATTATTTTCTAATGACATCTAATGTTTCAGTTTGGATTAATTTTGTATCATATGCCTAAGAATGTTGCCCCACAGATTTCACTGTCTCGGTGTCATTTTTCAAAGGCTTAACAAAACCAGACAATTCTTATGATGCTCACTTAAGGATAAGTGAGCTTATTTTGAAGTTACTTCGTCCAAAGATTAAGAACTGCTTCTCAAGTATACAGTACTTAAGAGTACTTTTTCCTCCTAAATAATCTTTGGTAAAATAATCCAAAAATATATCAAGAAACCAACTATTTATATTAGTAAAACCATATCTGTGCAAGTTATATCCCAAAGGAGGAATCAGACTGTAGTGATAATACTGTAACCAATCACACTGGTTTCCCTGCTCCATAGATAGCTTGATTAGAAAAAATAACAGGATACCTTTTTTGAAATATTTGTTTATGTTGCATAATGCAAACTTACCTTACAGGACAGGATTATCACTAAGTATTCAAAATACATTTCTGAAATAAAATCACTTCAGACTTATCTGACCTAATATATCATTAAAAACAAACTTTAAGAAACAGAATCAAGTGGAAAAAATATAAACCTTTTGGAAACTGCTTAATGCTGCTTTTGGGTCATCTTCTTTTAACGCTTTGGAATTATAGTACTGATTTTCCAAATCCACATTTGGCTCAGAGTTACTATCTTCAGAGTATTCCTGTGTGTGGGAAAGAAAGAAATATCAGAAAAAAAGAAACCCATACATTGGACTTTAAAATGTGAATGCTGTTAAGATGGAAAAACCATACACTTATACAAAACAAAACAAGTTTGAATACATAAGTAAAATACCATTAATATTTAATCATTATTTAAAATGTGGTGAGGGGAGTTAGGAGAAGGAGGAGGCAGCTAATTTAAAATGTGGTGAGGGGAGTTGGGAGGAGAAGGAGGAGGCAGCTAAAAGTAAGTGTATAGTAGAATAGAATTATTTTTTTCTTTCAGATCAAAACCATAATTTCCATAGAATCAACACACAAAAAGAGATGCAAAGAACTAATATTACTTAATGACCCCAATTTTGCAGTGGTTAAGCTCTCACTGGTCACAGAACCTGAGAAAAATCGAACACACATGTGTTATAATAATTAATCTCTGATTCTAATCTAACTTTTCTACTCCCTGAGCTAAATTTCACAGTTGTAACTTGGTCTAACCAGCTAGGATGGTAATCTACATATAACAGAGTATGTTAATAACAATATTTGTCTTATATGCATTCTACACCATAACCACTGTTTGTTAATAACTAGCTTTATAACGGATCTAAATAAAACAAAATGGATTTATATAGTTTTATGAGATTTTCCATCACATGAATTCAGTTCTTAGGGGAAAAAAATAAGGCAGAGGAAAAACTGGAATAAAGCTATTTTTGTGGAGCAGTGTAAACAAGCTTTTTTTTTTTTTTTTTTGAGATAGAGTCTCACTTTGTTGCCCTTGGTAGAATGCCATGGCATCATAGCTCATAGCAACCTCAAACTCTTGGGCTCAAGAAATCCTCTTGCTTCAGCCTCCCGAGTAGGTGGGACTACCAGTGCCTGCCTCAATGCCCAGCTAACTTTTCTATTTTTAGTAGAGATGGGGTCTCACTCTTGCTCAAACTCTGGAGCTCAAGCGATCTGTGGTTAACTTCCCAGAGTGCTAGGATTACACAGCCTGTAAACAAGTTTTAAATAGTTCTAAGATATTCAATCTAACAATGAGGATTACAAAATATACACAGGTTGGTATAATGAAATTATTATTTTTGGAAGCTACAAGATAGAGATTATCTCTTTCTCACTCAAAGGGCAAGTTTATGTCAAATTAAAAATAGTACCTGAAAGTAACACACACAAAAAACTAAAGAGTTATTTCTAAATCCAAATACAGTCAATAAATATCTTTTATGAGATATTTATGGAAAATTATATAGTCTTATAAGCATCAAGGTATGCTAAACATAGTGTTTAGAAAACTCAAAAATATATCAACACATGATGATTTTTTTCTTTTTTTTAAAAATAGGGTCTCACTCTGTCAGCCTAGCCTTAAACCTCTGTGCTCAAACAATCCTCCTGCCTCAGCCTCCCAAATAGCTGGAAATATAAGGCACCTGCCACAACACCTGTATTTTTAGTAGAGGCAGGGTCTCCTCTTGCTCAGCTTGGTCTCAGGCAATCCTCCCGCTTTACCTCCCAGAGTGCTAGGATTACAGCACTTGAACCACCTTGCCTCACCTGAGTTTTTCAATAATTAATAATTATTGAAATATAAGGGCTTATTGAGGGCTTTGTAATATGTGCCCTCTGGTGGATAATTATTTCCTTGAGTGAAGACATGAAATTGGCATAGTCTTAACAGATTTAAGACCTGGAATTCAGTTATGTTTAACATAGAAAATCTCGGAGCACTTCTTTTAGGAACAAGATTGAACT
Organism: Galago senegalensis; assembly: GCA_963575145.1. NCBI lineage: Eukaryota > Metazoa > Chordata > Mammalia > Primates > Galagidae > Galago > Galago senegalensis. The sequence continues at coordinate 11,888 of CAUYTI010141616.1, read as the reverse complement.
CAGGGTAGTAAAGTGTTTCTCAGTGATCCATTTATTTCTTAACCCTCACAATCTATATTGGCTAAAATAAAATGGATCTAAAGAAAGAAATTTATAAAGAATTAACAAGCCAGTTACACACAGAATGATGCTGTGATAATGATGGCTTTAAGGCTGAGTTCTGAAAGATAATTGAGAGTGCCCACTAGCCAGAATAGGAGAAAGCAAAGAGAACAGCACTTGGAATAACAACATAAACAATGGAAACTGCCTTTGCTGGAACACAAAAAAATCCTTATTGATTCCATCTGCAAAATACATCTCAACACCTCCCCCCATTCCCTCACACCACCCTACCCCACTAAGCTGCTTTCATCTCTCCACAATATTTAATAGCCTTCTCATTCTTTTTAGCCTTCAAGTTCCAATGCTCTTATGGGGAAAAGGCAGAATAATGTTCATAAAATGTAAATTATTTCATTCCTCCTTTCACAAATGTCTTCTCATTGCTCTTAAAATTAAATTCAAAGTCACCAAATCTGAGTGTTGATTACATATCCAGCCTTATCTCCTATCAAAGTCTCCTTCAAATACTTTGCTGCAGCCACTCTGGCCTGACCTTCTACAAGTTTCCCACCTTTACATACTATTCCCTTCTCTTTCCACTTGTCTTCATTGGTTAACTACTGCCTATCATTTTTGATCTTGGCTTAAGTGTCATCTCCTCAGGTAAAATTGGGTGTGAGTTACAGCTATAAAACTTTATATATACATTTGGAAGTCAGTTCATCTCTAATTGTTTTATTATTATTAACAAAGACTCCCCAAAATTTTGATCTAAGATTTATCATAGAATAAAATTTAAAAAAAAATTTTAAACTGTTCAGTAGGATAGAACAATAGCAACTCAAACCTTTAGAATGCACCCTTGAACCTGGAAAATAAATGAAAAATATTTCTGATTTATATTTATCACAAAATAAAATAAAAACGTGGACTCTTACATAAATGGTTTCTTGGCCCAGAACAGATTAGCAAAAACAACTAGGTCAGGTCTTAAGAAGAGGAAAGTAGAAGATGAGAGGTACACATGATAGTAGCAGGACTGGAGTTATGCAAGTTCCCAGCAAAAGGAAACAAAATATATCAGGTATGGAAGTTAATGTCACTTATCTAGAAATTACTTAATCACTCACTCAAAACACTGTTAAAAACAAGACCCTTTACGATCCTTGCCATATCTCACACAGTGCCTTGTCATTTCAATCACTGAATACCTATTACAGTATAATAGTGGCTACCTATAAGTTTGGGGACCTGACAGATTTCAGATTGAGATTTCTAAACTTTAGAAGTTATAACTCCAAAAAATCATGATTGAGGTAAGATTTGAGCCTGCCCTCAATATTTTGAGAATATATTCTTTTGGTTTTCCATGTTTTATTGATTAAAAAGCAGAATGTGTATTTTTTGCATAATTAAATGCAAAATGTCACTGATACAAAATACATGGGAATTGATACAACTGATTTTCTACTGACTGATTTATGAACAGGACCACTCTTGTTATGATGCTCATACGGCTTGAACCAGCCAACATATTACTTGCCACTCAGTAAATTAAATCATCACAAGCTGTGTACAACAAACTATTCTCCAGTTATTACAAGCGATGATTTTTCAAAGGGTATCTGGAAGTTGTTAACAGAACAACTTCATTCTATTGTATGAATGCTTATATTATAGATACTCAAGCTCACACAAATGCAAATTAATAATCCTTTCCCTCAAGGCACTCCCAGTTCATTTAGAGACAGATATGCAAACAAAACAACACTATAAAAGCAAAAATAGACACACATGCTAGGTACAACTGGAATCTCAAAAAACTAGTAATCAACTACTTGTGAATTAGAGGAAGAACAGATTCTTCCAGGTATCCAAGTATGAAAAGGAGTTGCCAGCCATTAGGAAGGGAGCAATGAAATACTCTGAATATGCGCACAGGTCAAGAGATGATGAAGGCCTCACCCCAAGTAGTAGAATGGGGATTAAAAAAAAAGGAGATGGAATAAATATCGAAGATGTTAAACACTGTTAAGAATGTAAAATACAAGCAACCCACCGCACGGACACAAGGCAAAGGAAAATAAAGTTACTCATAATGACTAACAAAGACTTGCTAATGCATGGTGCTGTTATCAGTATAGGGAAAACAGAAGAAGCTCTGAATAAAATGTTGCTACACTGAATCCAGTTATATCAAATGAGTAAGAGATAATTTGTAAAAGGTAAAATAAAATGCTATAATAGACGAGAAAGTGAAACTTTCATAGAGTTTAAGCAATATGTGAAAAATAAGCACATATTTTGAATATTGTAAAAAGGAATAAAAAAACTATAATTCAGTAAAAATTCCAACCCCACCTACCTATATAACTCATGTCTGACATCTATCTCCTCAAAGCAATCTGTGGTCCATCCTCTCTACCCAAATCCATTCTTTCCCCAAATGTTCCACACAATTCCAATCTTTGCTTTGTCATAAATTGTTCTTTTTTGGTAGAAATTCTAAACACCTTCCCTCCCCAAACAACCCTTTTGCTTTTCTCCAGTGATGCTCCTCAGCTCTAATATTCCTAGGAAATATATTTGACAAGGCTTACCTTTGTGATTCTTTAACTCTTCTTAGCAAATTAAATTTTTCTTCTCAATTACGTTTCTATATGACATGCATTTCTTTTTTTTTTTTTTTAGACAGAGCCTCAAGCCGTCCCCCTGGGTAGAGTGCCGTGGCATTACAGCTCACAGCAACCTCCAACTCCTGGGCTCAAGTGAGTCTCTTGCCTCCGCCTCCCAAGTAGCTGGGACCACAGGCGCCCGCCACAGCGCCCGGCTATTTTTTGGTTGCAGCCGTCATTGTTGTTTGGCGGGTCCGGGCTGGGGATTCGAACCCACCACCTTAGGGTGTACGTGGTTGGGGCCTTAGCCGGTTGAGCTATAGGCACTGAGCCGATAATGTTCACTTTTAATAAGCTCCTGGGCAATGCTGCTGCTGCTCTTCAGGAACCACACTTTAACGATGACTGTTCTAGCCATTGATCATGAGAAATAACATACAATGTGACATTGTCTCCTCTACAAAACTACAGTAATCATAAGAATTATAATTTGCAAAACTTGCAACCCACATGAAATAATTTATGTGCACTGTACCAGAGTGGGTGCTTAAATAGCTGCTTCAGTTTTTTTTCTGTAGATAAGTAAATTATGTTTGTTGATATTTAACTCCCCAAACAAAAATATGATTAAATATACATAAATCAAAGTTTAAAAATGTGATAAAATTTATCAAATAAAAAATAACACACCGAGAAAAGATATTGGTGCCAATAAATAACAACCAAAATCATATGTACTTAGAACAAACTTAAAATATAAACCAAAAGCTCAGCACCTGTGGCTCAAGTGGCTAAAGCGCCAGCCATATACACCTAAGATGGCGGGTTCAAATCCAGCCCGGGCCCGCCAACTGCTTGAGCCCAGAAGTTAGAGGTTGCTGTGAGCTGTGATGCTACAGCACTCTACCCAGGGGGACAGCTTGAGGCTCTGTCTCAAAAAAATATATATATATAAACCAAAATCACCTGTCAAAGAATTTTACCATTAAAATCTTTACTATCTACTTTGCTAGCCGCTTGAGCCACAGGCGCCGAGCCACATGAAGGAAATTTTAAAAGTAATTTAAAAATTTTTTCCAACTGTACTAGTTATCATTTACTTTTCATGCAAGAGATTTATCCCCAAATCACATGAACATCCACAATATTAAGATTGTGGATAATGGTTCATTAAGGATAATGGTTCATTTTTTCCTTATAACCTTTGGTAAAAATTAGGGGGGTAGGGCGGTGCCTGTGGCTCAGTGAGTAGGGCGCTGGCCCCATATACCAAGGATGGTGGGTTCGAACCCAGCCCTGGCCAAACTGCAACAAAAACTGGGTGTTGTGGCAGGTGCCTGCAGTCCCACCTACTCGGGAAGCTGAGGCAAGAGAATCGCTTAAGCCCAAAAGCTGGAGGTTGCTGGGAGCTGTGATGCCATGGCACTCTACTGAGGGCAACAAATGAGACTCTATCTCTTTTTTTTTTTTTGAGACAGAGCCTCAAGCTGTCCCCCTGGGTAGAGTGCTGTGGCATCTCAGCTCACAGCAACCTCCAACTCCTGGGCTCAAGCGAGTCTCCTGCCTCTGCCTCCCAAGTAGCTGGGACCATAGGCGCCCGCCACAATGCCAGGCTATTTTGGTTGCAGCCGTCATTGTTGTTTGGCGGTTCGGGCTGGATTCGAACCTGCCACCTTAGGTGTATGTGGCTGGCGCCTTAGCCACTTGAGCCACAGGCGCCGAGCAGAAACTCTCTCTCTTAAAAAAAAAAAAAAAAATTAGAGTAAGTTGCTCCCCCAAAATTGACTGGTAAGTCTATGATAAGAATAAAGAAAAATACAACATGGAGCACAGGGAGCTAACCTCTAATATACTTTGTGTTTAAGTGACCATTTTTTCCAGAGTTTACATCTGTGTAAAGAACCTCCAAATAAGGTTCACAACATTCTAAGACCCTGAGATCTCTAATTCTAGGAGAAGACACAGAAAAGAATAGTTTATGCATTCCTTCAAGAGCTGGCCTTTACCAGAAGTCTTTGCTTAATACCTACACAAATGTGTACTGACAAAAAAAAAAATTTTTTTTGGTAGGATTAAATACTAAAAGAATGTACAGTTTAAACTAAAATATAAACTTCTCTCTAAATTAAAACATCTTAATACTAAATCTGATGACAACTAAAGAAACTATAGGTTACCATTTCATCAACTTATTACAAAAAATTACCTTGCATTTCTTTTTTCCACATCAGAGCATCCGATACTGTTTCTATAAATTGTATCTGCTAAGTGTACAAGGTATCGACAAAAGTTTTCTAGCTGAGAAATAGTTCTTTCTCCTTTCAGATTCATAAACCACTGTTTGGGGAAACAATTGATTACCTGTGGAGAAGAAAGATGCAAAACAAAATAGTTAAAACAGAATAAATGAAAGCATCTAGCCTGACTTCAACACAATGCATTATATCAAAGAAACAAAATTACACTGGTATCCCACAAACATACAGGGTGGACGTAAAAGTTTGTATGCAATTTAAAATAGTTTAACATACATAGAAAATCATACAACTTTATGTCCACCCTATGTATACATATAAAAATACATGAAAAGAAGTTAATTTTCTTTTTTTTGCAGTTTTTGGCGGGGGCTGGGTTTGAACCCTCCACCTCCAGCATATGGGGCCAGTGCCCTACTCCTTTGAGCCACAGGCACCACCCAAAAGAAGTTAATTTTTTTTTTTTCAGAGACAGAGTCTCACTTTATCACCCTCAGTAGAGTGCTATGTCCTCACAGCAATCTCTAACGCCTGGGCTTAGGCAATTCTCTTGCCCAGCCTCCCGAGTAGCTGGAATTACAGGCGCCCGCCACAACGCCTGGCTATTTTTTTTGTTGCAGTTTGGCTGGGTCTGGGTTTGAACTCGCCACCCTCGGTACATGGGGCCAGTGACTTACTCACTGAGCTACAGGTGCTGCCCAAGAAGTTAAATTTTTTAAGAAAGAAAATATCTAAAAGCCAAGTCCCGATCATGAGCATAATGTATTTAACTAGACTTGCTATTGGGCTATAAATTACCTCAAAGGGATATTTTTTAAACCTAACTTCCTACATTAACTATACCAATATACCTAAATTTTTACTCCAACTGATGGGTTAAGTACTCAAAGCAAAAGATACATAATTTGGTATTTAAGTAAATTACTAATATAAAACTAATAACAAATAGCTTCATTTTCCAATCTTCCAAGATTCCCTAAATTGACTTAGTTCTCCCCTCCCTGCCTTTCTTTTTTTTAAAGACACAGGGTCTCACTCTTACTCTGGCTGGTCTTAAACTCCTGAGCTCAAGCAATCCAATCTGCCTCAGTTTCCCAGAATACTAGAATTACAAGCATGAGCTGAATTCTCCTTTACTAACAGCTTTTGATATATATAAAAAAATGTGCAGTATAAATACGAAATTGTAGGCCCCCCTCCAAATAATGCCATGAGTAAAGCATCCATGCTGGTAGTGGGAGCCAAACTGGCCTAGATTGAGGTTAAGAGAATAAAGATTTCATTATTCTAGAATTAAAACTTTTACTAATACCTACAAAAATCTAAAACTAGCCAGGTGCAGTGGCTCATGCCTCTAATCCTAACACTCTGGGAGGCCGAGGCAGCTGGATTACTTGAACGCATGAATTTGAGACCAGCCTGAGCAAGAGTAAGACCCTGTCTTCTCTACTAAAAATTAAAAATTAAGGCAAGAGGATCACTTGAGCCCAAGAGTTTGAAGTTGCTATGAACTATGATGCCATGGCACCCTACGCAGGGCAACAAAGTGAGACTCTGTCTCAGAAACAAAACAAAACAAAACTTTTAATAATACATATAAAAAATCAAAACTTTTATTAATATCTACAAAAATGCTAGAGATAGATGGATGAGTACATATTACCATATACATTTTTACTGGGGAAAATGCTGTGAGGGTTTAAACTACCTACTTAGGTAAACCGAACCTTACACAAGTGCAATAATCAAAGGAGGTTGCATAAAATTCCCAAATCCCTCTTCAAAAAAGGAAAACTTAATTCATTTCGTCTTATGTACTTTAAAAACTACACTGTAGGTCATTTAACTCACATTTTGGGCTTTTTTGATGCTGTCATCTCCATATTCTGAATTCTGAAAAGCCATGAGAATGTATCTATTTAATAAGCCATCTATTGATAACTCCTGAAGGGTTTTATTTGAGAAAATGCCATACCACTGAAGAAAATTCCCTAATAGCTAGAAAGAAGAAAAAAAAATCATTGAGAGGCAACATCAAGCAATTAAGGTATAAATTAAATCAGTTGTACAATCAAACACTGTATGAAATACAGTAGATAATGTCTTGCCAAAGTACCAAATAAATACTTTCAAAGGCCTAAATATTTCCTAAAATTACTACAGAATTGAATTTTAAATTTTATATTACTTAAAATTTAAATAGACACATGTGACTAGCAGCTATAATACTAGTCAGCACAGACAGGTACAGAACATTTTCCTTCACTGCAGATAGGCACTCCTAATGCAAAATGTCTCCTCCATTCAAAATTATGCCTAAATTGGTCTATGGACCACCCTCCCAGAGGATGGGAGGTTCTTTCTCACTACAACATGCATGGCTACCAGACCTCATGAAACTGGACCAAGATATCCCTTGGACATGTGAATTGGACTGGAACCCCCAATCTAATCTACCATAAACACTTCCCAGTTGTTTCCTAATACTACACAACTATTCAGGTCAGAGGCCTGGATATATTTCTGGACCTCTCCCTCAAGTTGTTTCAGTTCCACTTCCATCCAATCCATTCATTTCTCTCACTTCTCGCTGCCACCCCCTAATCTAAGCTGCCATCATCTCTTTCTCAACCTTGCAGTTGTTCTAGTGATTTTTTTTTTATTTTTTAATTTTTTTTTTGAGACAGAGCCTCAAGCTATCATCCTGGGTAGAGTGCTGTGACATCACAGCTCACAGCAACGTCCAACTCCTGGGCTTAAGCAATTCTCTTGCTTCAATCTCCCAAGTAGCTGGAACTAAACAGCATCTGCCACAATGCCCGGCTATTTTTTGGTTGCCGCTGTCACTGTTGTTTGGCGGGCTCAGGCTGGATTTGAACCCACCAGCTCAGGTGTATGTGGCTGGCGCCTTAGCCACTACAGCCACAGGCACCGAGCCATTCCAGTGATTAATATCAAGAACCTAAAGTAGCCTTTGTCTCGTCGAGTTCTGCAAGAGACATAAATAAATCTACAGAAAATCATTTGAGTGATTCTTTTTTTTTTTTTTTGAGACAGGAGCCTCAAGCTGTCCCCCTGGGTAGAGTGCCATGGCATCTCAGCTCACAGCAACCTCCAACTCCTGGGCTCAAGCGAGTCTTCTGCCTCCGCCTCCCAAGTAGCTGGGACCACAGGTGCCCGCCACAATGCCTGGCTATTTTTTGGTTGCAGCCTCATTGTTGTTTGGCAGGCCCGGGCTGGATTTGAACCCCCCACCTTGGCTGGCGCCTTAGCCACTTGAGCCACAGGCGCCAAGCCATTTGAGTGATTCTTTAACTTAATTTTCCAAGGATAATACACAGCTAGTACCATTCTAGATGCAAAAGAAAGAGAATTCATTATACATACTGGAAGCCTTAGGGCATCAGATATGAGTCCCAGTTGCAAAGAGTACTCAGAAATCAGACTCGCCTGAGTTAGATTCCCATGTCTACCACCAGCAACAGAATGAACCTGGGCAGGTTGTTCTGTATCTCACTGTCCCAGCAGTAGAGTTTTAAAAAAGTGCCTACCTCACAAAGCTATTCTGAGGATGCACTATGTAAAAGATGTGGTACCTAGTAAATATACAATAAATATGAGTTACGTTTTCATTATTACTATTTCAATCCAGTATCTCCACACAGCAGACAGACTAATCTTAAAAATGGCAATCTGAGGGCTCCGTGCCTGTGGCTCAAGTGGCTAAGGCACCAGCCACATACACCTAAGGTGATGGGTTCAAATCCAGCCTGGGCCCGCCAAACAACAATGATGGCTGCAACCAAAAATAGCCGGGCGTTGTGGTGGGTGCCTGTGGTCCCAGCTACTTGGGAGGCAGAGGCAGAAGACTTGCTTGAGCCCAGGAGTTGGAAGTTGCTGTGAGCAGTGAAGCCATAGCACTCTACCCAGGGGGACAGCTTGAGGCTCCTGTCTCAAAAAAAAAAAAAAAAAAAAAAGGCAATCTGTTGGCAGCGCCTGTATCTCAGTGGTTAGGGTACTGGCCACATACACTGAGGTAGGCGGGTTTGAACTCAGCCCGGGCCAGTTAAACAACAATGACAACTGCAACAACAAAAAATAGCCACACATTGTGGTAGGCACCCGTAGTCCCAGCTATTTGGGAGGCTGAGGCAAGAGAATCTCTTAAGCCCCAGAGTTTGAGGTGGCTGTGAACTGTGACGCTACGATACTCTACCCAGGGTGACATAGTGAGACTCTGCCTCAAAAAAAAAAAAAAAAGTCAAGCTGTTTGTTACTTCCTGCTAAAAACCCTTCCAGGACCCACACATATATGGTCAACTAATTCTTAGCCAAAGCACAAAAGCAGTTCAATGCAGAAAGAATAGCCTTTTCAAAAACAGTGTTCAAACAACCTAAATCCAGACCTCATATGCTATAATAAAAATCAACTAGAAAAGAATCGCACACCTAAATGTAAAATTTAAAACTATGAAACTTCTAGAAGAAAGTATATGAGAATAACTTTGTAGTCTTATATTGGGTAAAGATTTTTTAGATCTGACACAGTTCATCATGGGAAAAAATGATCAACTGGACTTCATCATATTAAGAACTTCTGTACATAGAAGACTGCTAAAAAGATGTGTCTAGTTGTTTTACCCAAATGAAACAAAAACTTACATACTTAGAACACCCTTATGGTAGTTTTATTTATAATTTACCCCAACTTGAATACAATCCAAATGTCCTTTAATATGGGAATGGATAAAAAAAAAACAAAAACCCAACTTTGGTACAACCATACAGCAGGAACAAATCTCAAAATATATTATGAATATATTATGTCAAGTGAAAGAACCCAGACTCAAAAGACTCCCTACCATGTAATCCATTCACAAAACATTTCTCTCAAAGAAAACCACAGAATATAAACAGATTTAGAAATGGTTAGGAGTTAGGGGTGGCCTTGATTACAAAGAGGTATGAAAAATTTGGGGACACAGTAAGTGTCATGCATCTTAATTTTTTTTTTCTTTCAGAGACAAAGTCTCACTTTCTTACCCTCAGTAGAGTGCATGGCATTACAGCTCATAGCAACCTCAAACTCCTGGGCTTAGGCGATTCTCTTGCCTCAGCTTCCCAAGTAGCTTGGATTACAGGCTCCTGCCACAATGCCCGGCTATTTTTTGTTGCAGTTTGGCCAGGGCCAAACCTGCCGTCCTCAGTATATGGGGCTGGCGCCCTACTCACTGAGCCACAGGCACCACACCATGATCTTAATTTTGGTAGTGATGACGTGACTATACTTCCTTGTCAGAATTCACAGGACTATACACTAAAAGCGAAATTTACTGTATGTAAACTATACCTTAAAAAACTTGGAATAAAGAATTTTTCTGTGTCTTTCTATAACTTTTAGGATAAAGACCCAAGGCTCTAACAGGACCTGCTAGATCCTCTACTGCCTGGACACCTTTCTCTCTCTTTTTCTCTCACTTCAGGATCAACTATTTATTCCTCCAGTCTAATAATATGAACTGCACAGGTGGAAGGTGATCTTCTGGGACTGGATAGTCTAGGTCTCTGTGCCTGTTGTCATGTGCTCCAACATTAACTTTCAGAACTCATCACACCTGTGATCACCTATTTGCTATCTGCCAACTGTGCTAGACTGTAAACTCCACGAAGGCTCTCTCCACTTCTACCTTATTCAGTGGTACATCCCCTAAACTTAGAACAGTACCTGGGACAGTAGTCCCCCTTATCCACAATTTGTTACCTGGTACAGTACATTAAGGTATTTTGTGAGGAAAAACAGAGACAGAGACATAGAAAGACCATATTCACATAACTTTTATCATAGTACATTATTAATAATTGTTCTATTTTTATTAGTTATTGTTAACCTCTCACTGTACCTAATTTATAAATTAAACTTTATTGTAGGTATGTGTATATAGGAAAAACATAGTATATATAGGGTTCAGTACTACCTGTAGTTAGTTACAGACATCCACCACTGGTCTTGGAACATCCCTGTGGATAAAAAGGGACTACTAGGGCCAGGTGTGGTGGCTCACTCCTGTAATCCCAGAGCTTGGGAGGTGGATGAATTGCCTGAGCTCATGAGTTTGAGACCAGTCTGAGTTAGAGTGAGACCCTCTCTCTAAAAATAGCCAGGTGCTGTGGTAGGCGCCAATAGTCCCAGTTACGTGGGAGGCTGAAGGAAGAGGATTGCTTGAACCCAAGAGTTTGAGGTTACTGTGAGCTGTGAAGCTACAGTACTCTCTACTGAGGGTGAAAAATGAGACTCTGTCTCAAAAAAAAACAAAAACAAAAACAAAAACAAAAAAACAACAACAGTACAGTACTCTATCTGGTGAAAAAACTGTGGTTTAGTTATTAGACATTTTGTTGAGTATCTTGGATCTTACTTTGAAACTCAGGATTTAGTTTCTCTTATTAAAATATCAAACTTGAATAAACTTTTGGAAAGAAATTAGTTTGTAATATGGAGATTTTTATGTATGTATAGCTAAGCCTATGGAGTTAATTAAAAACTGAAATACTTTTCTTTTTGAGACAAAGAGCCTTAAGCTGCCACCCTGGGTAGAGTGCAGTGGCATCACAGCTCACAGCAACCTCCAACTCTTGGGCTAAAGCAATTCTCCTGCCACTGCCTCCCAAGTAGCTGGGACTTGGAGTCACACAACGCCTGGCTATTTTTTTTTTTTTTTGGTTGCAGCCGTCATCATTGTTTGGCGAGCCCAGGCTAGATTTGACCCCGCCAGCTCAGGTGTATGTGGCTGGCACCTTAGCCGCTTGAGCCACAGGCGCTGAGCCTGAAATACTTTTCTTTCTTTTTTTTTTTTTTTTGAGACAGAGCCTCAAGCTGTCCCCCTGGGTAGAGTGCCGTGGCATTACAGCTCACAGCAACCTCCAACTCCTGGGCTCAAGCGAGTCTCTTGCCTCCACCTCCCAAGTAGCTGGG
>CAUYTI010141614.1:0-17343 GCA_963575145.1 Galago senegalensis | reverse complement strand
TTTAGATCAGTGGAAATGTACTTCTTGTACACTAGCAATTAAGCTGTTTATATGCCCATTTGAAAATACTAATAAAAAGTTTATACGCATGTGAATTTTGGAAATGTGTTATATGCCTCTATTCTTTGTGGATATTGACACCATTTATTAATGCAGGATGATAGCTGTAGCTCGTGACTATAATCCTAGCACTCTCTGAAGGGCTGGATTGCTTGAGCATGAGCAAGAATGAGACCAGTCTCTATTAAAAATAGAGAAATTGGTCAGAGAAACTAGTTGATCATCAGGGCAAGTGCCTGTAGTTCCAGCTACTTGAGAGTCTGAGGCAAAAGGTTTACTTGAGCCCAGGAGTTTGAAGTTACTGTGAGCAATTACACCACAGCTCTACCCAGAGTACAGAGTGAGAATCTGACTCCTTCTCAACCAAACAAAAAAGATAAATCGTTACTTGTTTTGATACATTTGCACTAGACCATTATAATAATACCTGCTGGAATTTATTGATCATCATCGATGAGCAGATGCTTGCCTAATCTAAATCCTCAAAACCACGAAGTGTGAGTATAATGACACATCTTATATATGAAGTAATAAGACCTCCAGGGATGTAAGCAATTTGAAAAATTAAGAACTAATACATTTTAGCATCAGGAATTGAATATGGAATCAAATTATTTTCACTTCCTGCCATCTCCTGCTGATGCTCCATAATTGTAGATACACTTGTGTGTTGTCCATACTAAAAGGTGGAGCATGCACCTCGGAAACATGCCACTGAGTAATATGGAATGACAGCTACATGGAATTCATAATAAATTTCAAATCATATTGATGTGCAGCTATCGATAAAAGTGATAATGGATAAGCTCAGAAGAAATCAGATAACTTGATTTGAGCAACTCTATGGCACAAATTTGTAGAAATTATTTAAATTTTTATAGATACTGTGATAGATAGAATTTGACCCACTGGAGGGTATATTCTCAGTGAGATGTTCCTTCTTATCCTTTGTATTTTGATAACCATGATAACCATGATGATAACCATACTGAAATATGGTTTGAATGCAATTTCATTCACAAAAAAAGGAAGGCAGGTCCAGTTCTTACACTCCCTTATGGAATCCTTAAATAGACTCTGAGAAGTGACGATTGCTGGTAACATGACAACAGTTCTCCAGGGAGTAAATTACAGAGGGAGAATAGAAAATCACCCATTTCTTTTTCAAAATGGGTAACGGGTAGGTTATACAGGAGGAATGGCAGAATAAAAATAGACATTAAGTGACAAATGAACTTCTCTGTAGGTGAAAGCATGAGACTGCATTCAGGCAAAAAGTAATCCAATTTTTATATATAGAATGTCTGGATTCACACTATCTGTTAAAACCCATGCAAAGAGATTTGAAAGTCAAGTAGTCATCTTCAGTTGTGCTCCTCATAAGGTCAATTAAATATTTAGTGAAAAAAATCAAGATCCCAAAACAAAATTTTAACTTATTTTTGGGAAATAAGATACACTCAATACTCTCCAGAATAGATATTTAAGTGAAAATAAAATTACAGAGAAAAATACTTAGAAGGAGAAACAGTAATTAAAATTAAAGAAATGAAAACAAAGTAGAAGAAAAGGAGTAGAAAACCCAGGAGAACCTAGAATAGGAGCAAGTATGCTTGAAGCCCATAAAATCTACAACCTTAGGTGGAATTCAGAAATATTTACCCCTTGAGCTATAAAAATATCCTATTGAATCTTTATGGACAGACAAAGCAAAGGCAATTCTAATATACAGTAAAATGTTTACTAAGTGTAAAAATATACTTATGAATATGATTTAAACAGTACTTTCAAAATTTATTTGGTAATAACTGATGAGCTTTGGAAGAAAACACATACTTGGGTCACCAAATATATATCTTCTTGTGTATTAAGTGATGTGACGATACACTGAATGGAAAAAGGACCTCACTGCCTTCAATAATTTTAATACACTTATGTGAATAGTTATTTAAACTTCAATAACCCAAAGAATTTGATCATGGATAATTAATTTGTGAATATTCTAATATTAGTTAGTGTTCCAAAGAAGACAGATCGTTGTTATTCTAAGCCATCATTCTTTCCATCATTATTGTCAAATTAAAATGAAAGAAAATTATTATAGAAAAAACAGAGAGAATTAAAACTGTAAGAGACATTTGACTGAAGTATCCAAAGTTCAGGTGAATTTCTCCTGAGTGGAGATTGATAATTTTATATTTAATTCTGATTATCACCAGCTTTCACCACTGCCCACATAAATATCTCATAAAGTACATAATTGTTAAAGTACATATATTAAAATCAAACAGTCTAAAGCAGGAGTTTTGCTTATCTTTTGATTTCTCAAAGCCATGTGCCATATTTAAACTATAAAATAATGAACCTGAACCTATAAAGTTTGCTGATTTTCAAACAATTAAAACTATAGTGAGTATAAATATAAAACAATTCACATATGTTGCAAAAGTGACATATTAATTATAAGAAGGTAATCAATTAATTCAGTTTAATAAGACTACAAACATAAGAAAATAAGGTTATCTGGACAGTACAAATTTAGAGGATGCTAAAATTGTTTTTCCCCAAGCATATATTAACATTTTGCCCTCCAAAGTCAAAATAAGGAATGCTCACACATTTAAGGTCCTTGTATTTTCTAAAAATGACATGCTGGGAATCATCAATTATAGTTTTAATTGTTTCCAGCATAAAAACTGGTGGAATAAATTCTTTTTCCATATTCAAAGCTAAGAAACAGTTTATTGCTTCTGATACACTCAATGTTTTGTTTTACTAGGCAGTAGGAGCTAAGGAATTCATATTGCTTCACTTTTAGCTTTGGTTGCTCTGAAACTCTGGGTCTGTTTCCATCTCCAGTGGCTTCTCTTATCCTTTGTATTTTGATAACCATGATAACCATGATGATAACCATAATGAAATATGGTGGCTCAAGGTAGTTACCAAAATAATTAAAAAGACTTTACTTTTCAAATAATTGAAAACTAAAGTTTTAGCAAGAAAAAGAAAGCCTATTAATGATCTGCACAGCAATCTGGGCTCCATCATAGTGACTGCAGGAAAAGCAATTTGGGGTTTTTATACACAACTTTGAGGAATATCAGCTGCTTTGTGGAAGTTGCCCAGGGTCTTAATAAACTCTGTTCTTGAAATAACTCACCTGCAAAGTCTTGATAACAATTCAGCTAAAACAATGGTTCTCAACCTTCCTAATTGCCGCGTTGTTACAAATGCAACAAAGGGGTCGCGACCCACAGGTTGAGAACCGCTGAACTAAAAGGTCTTACTCAGTCTCATTCCCTTCATAATGCAGGTCAGCCTGACCCAAATCAATTCATATATGTCATCCACCCTGCTCATACCTAGCTAACTGCTTGACGTTTACATCTTTTCTTCCTATTTCTGGCCATAATATAAAAATAATTTAAGTTGGTAATGATTTCTTGAAAGTTTGTCATGTGATTACAAACTGAATGGAAAATGGACCTCACTGGTTCTATATAACATATCTAGGAAGGATCAAAGAGAAACAAACCTTTAATGGGCATCTAGATTTTTGAGGTTACAAAACTCAAGCTTTTTAAACAATGAAACCCCACAGTATGGGAACTAAAAGGTGAAAGGAATAATCTTTCTTTCTCTCTTGGGAGACATGGAAAATCCAAAACTGGCAGGAATGCTTTATACCACAAGGACATTAGGCACCTAAAATCTTGTGGAACCACTATTTCTTTATTGCAATCCTTCAAGATTGAAATTGGTTCCCCCCCACATCTCTGTATGAACCAACAGTAAAAAGAAAAAAATGGAAAGCCTTTGGGGAAAGTATGATCCTCTGTGAGACGTCTCTGAAATCCCACACATCATTTCTGCTTCTTTCTCATTGCCCTGAATTTAATTACATGGCAACTTCAAGCTGTAAGAAAAGCTGACAAATGGTGAAGGTAAATCGTGTGCTTAGATAAACTTGGGTGGAGTAATATTTATATTTCTATATGGAGGAAAGGGATAGTAATTGGAGTAAAATTACCATCTCTCTCACAGCTTCTCTGCTTGATGTATTCCCAGTTTGCCATCTGGCTTCTGTGTAATAAAAACGTGACAGCATATTGTAGTGGGAAGTCTTTAGTTTTATAAATAGACAGGCATGGTTTGGCATCCCAATCTCACTCATTACTAGCTGTAAATAGTTGTCAAGTTACTTAATGTTCCTGAGTCACTATATCCTTGTCCAGGAAATGTAGATAAAATATTGAACTCAGAGGTTTTTTGACTTAGGTATGCTTTCTTAACATAGTCATAATAAATTGTATCAATTGCTGTTATTAGAAATAACTGTAAATCATTCTTCATTGAAATAGTTTATTCTTCGTCCATTAGTTAAAATAACATATCGATTAACAGTTTTCTGGATCTAATTATCTAAAAAGTTTCTCATACATACACCCAGATAAGTATCTATATATTAGAAAGAAAAAACAGAAAAAATCGCTCCCCCAAATGTACTAACCAAGGAATATATTTTTATTCTGATTGCATAGGCAAGAACCAGTGTTACAGACTACAGAATAATGGCAGATTTACTACTTTGGCAATATGCAATTGAATAAGTCAATTCTACTAGGAAAGCAATGCTTTTTAAGTGAATGTCTCTTTTTTCCCACTAATATTTGTTTGAGTTCTAATAATAAGTTGTGGAGGCAGCTGAAAGAAAGATTGGGAGAGTAAGAGTCACCTGCAAGGATATATACATGAATGATTTTCTCCTGATAAGTCTGTTAGTTACCATGGTAACAATCTGTTCAAGCATTTAATGAGAAAATAGCACATACTACGTTTTCTTCATTTGAGTAGAAGAATTTCTAATTCTAGTGGCCAAAATTATGCCTATAATTTTATTTAGAAATGTGTTGATTTTTATGATTTTACCTATAACGTGTTTTGACTTTCCTAGCTCTTCAAAATACAATTTTTAATTCAAAATTAATTTTGTTAAAATTGAATACAATTACCCCCAAACATTTGATACAAATATATCTGACAACTAAATATTTTCTCTACTGAGTACATATAATAGAAGCTATAACAGAATTTCCTAGTTGACCACTGAGAATCTCAAAAATGGCATGTGAGTTGTGTATGTGCAGATCAGAAAAATGGCCTCCATAAGAGAGTGTATATGTGAGGGTTGGTAATACCAGGCCCAATGGTTATGGAAAAGATTCTCCAGATTCCAAAGGTCTCTTGACACTAGAGGGAGAGGTCTTGCTTTAGGTCTAAGATTTTACAAAACAATTTGGACACATTTTGTCTGACACTTTTGATATTTCCTTTTTTTCAATGCTGACGTATGATAAGTAACTTTTAACTACTTCTTCCTATTTTATGACAATAAATACTGATCCAAGAAGTTTACTCCGGAGGGCTTTTCCCAGAGTTCCTCAGTTCCTCACTCCTCAACACAGACTTTGTGTGAAGCCTCTTCATTTGCACCAAGACCCCTTCATCTGATGACCCTAAACCCCTTCTTGAGTTGACCTAATTTTCATAGACAGGACATGTGCCACATGTATGTATTATACAGTAAGCTGAATTCCTTATGTTGACCACCTCTGTATGTTGATCAGTGTACTACAGTCTCTTGGATGGTTAGCTTACAAAGGTTCTACTGTGTTTTTACAATGTAAAAATTTTTATTTATCTCTTATTTTTAAAATATATATATAGTGTATGGTCACTTACCTTCTTCTTAACATCTTTTATGAGTGTCTTGATAAAAGCAAGATCTGGGGCAGCACCTGTGGCTCAAGGAGGAGGGTGCTGGCCCCATATGCTGAAGGTAGTGGGTTCTAACCCAGCCCCAGCCAAAAACTGCAAAAAAAAAAAAAAAAGCAAGAGCTGTCTGATATAATGGCTGATAATATTACTAAGTAAATATTGATCTTAGTGTAAGTTTCATAAATAATTATTTAAATTACTCAGCAGTAATTTTCTCATTTAGGGATTTTTATTTGAGAATAATTTTTAAATTGACATGTAGTATTAATCTGAGGTTATAGCTTTGATTTGTCTAGATAATTTATTTTTGTTTTGGAAATCTGTGATTAGCCTTGTTTGAGTTACTGATACTATTATTTCTAATGCACAATAAAGTGAGTGAAGTTGAAGATGAAATTAATTTAATTATAAGTGAAAAGAAAATTACAATTAATCCAAATGTTGTTACAATAATTATTTAGAATCCAAAGTCTTACAATTACCAAAATTAAGATATATTCTCTATTTTTTAAATTTCTCACTTCATGTGGACAACATACTTCTGAATGATCATTTCTCTGTTTGTTGCCTGCTGTCTGCTTCTTCATACAGGTATGTCACTAGTGACCTACCTAACACCTGATGTTTTATTCATAGGCTTACCTAATCGAGCCATTAACTCTTATTTGTTGACGGTACTTTGTTGCTGTACCTTTATATGGTTGAATGGTTTTTAAAAAAGAAATGAATGTTCTACCCTAACACATAGAAGAGATGGAAGGTTGAGGTAGCTTTCTGAAGCTTCTTTTATAAGAGTATTAATTTCATTCATGAGGAGTGTATCCCTCATGACTTACTTCCAAAAAGATCATATGAATTTTAGGGTCACAATTATTCTAATTAAAGTAGTGTTTATTTCCTGGGGCTATTAGAAAAGTTGAAGTGCTCATCATATCTCATCAAATATTAGAAATGTTTTGATACATTTTATTATCCTATCATCTTTCCATTGGATGTCTTTCTAAATTCCAATACACACACAAACTGTGAAGAAGCTTTCTACATAATTAATATCCTCACAGGAACAAATATCAATAGTGTTGAACTTTCTAAATAAATCAGGATCAAATTTTATAAAATTAATCAGTAACATTTAATGTCTGTTAACATATTTTTTTCCACAGTTGAGTAGAAATTTAATTAGTAATTTTTTTCCAGAGTGCAATTTGACAATATGTATGAGAGAACTCCAGAACATTGTATACACTTTTACCCACTCTCTCTTTCTAGGAATCTACCTAGACAGAGTTTTGTAAGACTCCATCTTGCTAGCAGACTTACTCTGGCTTTCCTCCTATCCTTCAAGAAGCAAGTTACTGTGTTATGAACTGCTGATAGGTAGCACAAACAAATGGAAGCTTTTAGTCCTACAGCCACAAGGAAATGATTTCTAACAACAATCAGAATCAGAATCTCCTTCTGCGCTTAGAAGGAGATTCTCCCCCAGTTGGGCATCCAGATAAGAACACAGCCCAGCCAACACCTCAACTGTAACCAGTTAGACCCTAAGTAGAGGAAACAATTAAGTCATGCCTAAGCTCCTGACCCACAGAAACTGTGACATTATTAATGTTGTTTTAAACCTCTAAGTTTATTTTAATTTGTTTTGGAGTGATAAAACTAATATACAATCTTAAGCAAATAATGGACTAGTGGAGAAATACTCATAATAAAAATGTCAATTAATCAATGTTTATAATGGCAAATGACCAGAGAAATCAAAATGTTCAAAACCAGAAGATGTATTAAATAAATTATGATATGTTACAATAAATAGTATGTAGCCATTAAAAATGACAATAGTTATTGATGTAGGAAAACACTCACTATTTAATTTTAAGTTGAAAAAGATGAAAAATATAATATCTTACATATAAATTACATGAGATATCGTATTTTCGCTAATATGTTTATATATATATTTATTACAAATATATATTTGCATATATGTTTATGTGCATATATTTACATAGCAAAAAGACTAGAAAGGTGTATAGCAAAGGAGGTAGCCAGGTTAAGAGCTCCACCTCAAGAAATTTAAATGGACAAAGTACAAGTCAAATGGTTGTATTCGTAAAGGACTTTATTTCATGGCATAGTCTGGTTTTACAATAATTAATGATGTTAGATCACTGAACTATTTTAACAGAGTTAGCCAAGGCTTCTATAATTCTAATTCCCTTGATGACTATAAGCAATTGAGTTCATTAAAGGAAAAGTTAACAAATAATCCAAAAGTTATTAAATTTAAAAGAGGTAACTAAAGAGGAAAGTAAATATCAAAAGCATTTAAAATGAAGCTCATCCACCATCTATCTGCTTCATTGTTTATGCTTCTTTTAAATATTTTTAGAAATCATTTATAACCATTATCTATTAAAAAAATCTATGTGTCCAACTTTGCACTATTCACTGGTGATCCTACAATAAATAAAAGAAAGTATTTATGCCCTTTTAGGGCTTATTTCCTTTGTTTAGACATTTTTTCAGAAATGGTTCTCTAGTTCAGTATTGCCCAGACTTCAATCTTAGTTCAAATATATTGCACAAATTATGCAAAAATGCAAGTTTAAGAGGCTCAGCCATAGAGATTCTAATTTAGCAGGCCTACGGCCACTTGGGGATATACCTTGGAAAAATCTCTAGATATGTGTGAGCAGTTGAAGATATGACATTTTAAAATAAACACTGTTCTTCCAAAAGGAGATTATGAACTCTTAAAGTCAGCTTTATAAGAAATAATATCAACCTTACAGGAGACACAGATAACCAGACAAATTAATGAATGGCTGTTGTAACAGAATTTAGTTTAAAAATGAAACCTGTAGGACACTGCCTCATTAATACCCAGAAATTATTTTAAATGCTGTAGAACTAAAGACGGAGAGTGCATAGAGCTAAGAGCTTTTATGACTTTTACAAACTACTGCTTTAAGCTGGAAAAATATATGTGTTTGTCATATCAAAGAAATTAGCTTTATGGTATATGCTATTTGCTATGTTTGTCCTCTTTTATGGATAGTTTAAGCATTGTTTTTCTGCAATTGGAGGTCCTGTAATTGGCCTTTTATTTCTCTTTGTAATCTTAGGGTAGTATCTGGGTGAGGGCTTACAATCTATGCTAAAGCTTGTACTATGTCACATGTGCAACCTCGTGTGTACAAATGAAGTCTCAGTCAGATGTACTGGTGGATCAATTTCTTGCAATCAACTGTTCTGTTCTTCTTATGGGTATATTTGTACCAACTCAGAAATCCATAGGTCATGTTGTTAACTGCCACTAAGCAGAAGCCCAGTATCTGAGAGTTTTGGGCTCCTGAGAGTCTTTGATAAGAGGAGGAAGTAAAAATTCTCACTGGGTTTCCAATTTGTTTGAACTTCTTTCATCTAACTTTTCTGGCTTAATGCCAAAGTCTATAGCAAACAAAGGGTGTACTAAATAACCAATCCATATAAAAATAGATAGAGGGGAAAAAAGCACTCTACCTTCCCTTAAGATAGAAGTGGGTGAGAATAAACTATGTTATTTAATCCTTTTCTATGAGTTCTGCTAAATTCAACTTACATAATTGGGAAGAATTTTTGCAATTTTGCAGTGCCACTAGATGCTTTATTTTTTAAGGTGAAAGTTAAAATAAGTCATTTATATTAATATTTGAAATTGACTTTCTATTGTTCTCTAATATATATATATTATATATATATATATATATATATATATAATGTACTTATAGTCTTATATGTAAACATATATAAATATATCTCTGGTTTGCAATGGTTTCTGTGTCAACAGAAGGCAGATATGAGAATGAAGAGCCCTCTAGGAGAGAAAACAGGTCTCTGGGGAAGGAAATGAGGTCATATTGTTTGGATCTAAGCTGTTACATTCTCACAGAATTTCATATACTAAATTAGTTCTTGTAAGTATTATTTATATATGTGTGTAAGCATTGGAAAAAGTGAGAGACATATGTGAATGAAAGAATTTAAAATAGCTTCACAGATAAAATTTAAATTATAGTTGACCCTTGAATACATGAGGATTGGGGGTACCAATGCCCACCCAGTGTATTACTTTTAACTCCTCAAAAACTTTACTAATAGTCCACTGTGGACTGGAAGTCTTACTGATAATAGCCAGTTAACACACACATATTTCATGCATTCATGACATACACAATTTTTTCTCAATTTGTTAATATTTCTAGGCTTACCAAGTTTTTTTCAATTGTTGCAAATTTCCAAATTTTTCCAAAAAAATTAAATAAATCAAGTAGTATTAATCTATATTGTTTAAGGGTCAATTATACACAATTTACAATTTAAGTACAATCATAACTTGATGTAAGGATATATATATATAAAATACCAATTCTTAAAAGAAAATTACATTTACATTAATGTAATATTCTTAAAAATTATAAAATCTATGTATGACAAACCCACAGCCAACATTATAATGAATGGGACAGTTAAAAGCATTCTTTCTAAGAACTGAAATAAGACAAGAATGTCCACTTTACCAATTCTATTTATCATAGAACTGAAAGTCTTAGCCAGAACAATTAGGCAAGATAAAGAAATAAAGGGCATTCAATTTGAGAAAAGGAAGCCAAACTATCTCTGTTCACCAATGATATGATTTTATGCCTAGAAAATCCTTCTCCAAAAGACTCATCGAATGGATAAATGAATTCAGTAAAGTCTTGGGTTACGATGTCAAATCAGTGGCATTTATATATATTAAAAACAACTGAGCTGAGAATCAAATATCAAGAAATCAATCTTACAATATTTACTAAAAAGTAAAATACATTGGAATATACATGTACTTAACTAAGGAGGCAAATTACCTCTAGAATAAAACCTACAAGACTAGTAAAGTAATCATAGATGACACAAGCAAATGGAAAAGTATTTCACATGCGCAGATAGGAAGAATCAACATTATTAAAATGTTCATACTGGCCAAAGTGAGTTATAAGTTCCATATAATTCCTATCAAAGTATTAATATAATTTTTCACAGAACTAAAAAAAGAGAAACCTAAAATTCATGTGGAACAAAAATAGCACAAATTGCCAGAAGAATCCTAAACAAAATAAAAGATCTAGAGGTATTACATTGCCTAACTTCAAACTACACTTCATAGCAAGAGGAACAAAAACAGCATGGTAGTGATATAAAGTAACAGATAGGCCAAGGGAACAGAATACAGATCTCAGAAATAAAACAGAATACCTACAACAATCTGATTCTCAACAAAGCAGACAAAGGCACTGGAAAAAACACCCCATTAAATGAATGGTGCTGAGAAAATTGAATAGATTCATGCAGAAGAATAAAACTGAATCCCTTTCTCCCACCATACATAAAAATTAACTCAAAATGGACTAAAGACTGAAATGTAAGACCTGATACATAAGAATAGTAGAAGAAAACTTAGGAAAACTATTCTTGCCATTGGCCTCGGTAAAGAACATAGGACTAGAACACCAAAACAAATACAACAAAAACAAAAATAAGTATGACTTAAATAAATGAAAACCTTTCTGCACTGCCAAAAAAAAAAAAAAAATCAGTGGAGTAAATAGACAACCTAAAGAAAAGATCCACAACCTATATATCTGACAATGGCCTAGTACCCAGAATCTATTAGGAACCCAAAGAGATCAGCAAGAGAAAAACAAATAACCCCATTAAACAATAGGCAAAAGACATGAGCAGACATTTTTTAAAAGAGAAGACCAACAAACGTGAAAAAATGCTGAACATCGTTAATCATTAGGGAAATACAAATTAAAACTACAACAAGATACCACCTTAACCCTATCAGAATGGTCATTACCAAAAAGTCAGAAAACAATAGATGTTGTTGTGGAGGCAGGGAAAAGGGAATGCTTTTTACACTGTTGGTGAAAATGTAAATTAGCACGACTACTATGCAAAACAATATGGAGATTTTCTTCAAAAAACTAAAAGTAGATCTATCCTGTAATTCAGCATGCTTACTACTGGGAATCTACCCAAAGAAAAGACATCATTATAACAAAAAGACACATGTACTCGTGTTTATAATAGTATAATTTACTATTGCAAAGATATTGAAACAGCTTAAGTGCTCACTAACAGATGAGTGGTTCAAGAAAATGTGATATACATATAGCATAGAATACTACTCAGCATCAAAAGAATGAAATATGTCTTTGCAGAGACTTGGGTGAAACTGAAGGCCATAATTTTCAGTGAAGTAACCCAGAAACATAAAAACAAATACCACATGTTCTCACTTAAAAGTGGGAGCTAGGCAATCAGTATGCCTGGTCATACAGAGTGGCTTAACGGACACTGGAAACTCAGAGTGGGGGGAGAAAAGGAAATGTGGGCTAAAAATTACCTCTAGCATACGAGGTACACTAATTATGTGATGTATATTAAAATGTGCTGTTCCCACTATGCAATTTAGTCATGTAAGAGAAAATGACTTGTATCCCCTAAATCTAGTCACATTAAAAAAATTAAAAAGGAAGAAAGAAAGAAATTAGCCCTTCAGCATTAGGCTGAAAAAGAGAGAATTCAAACACACATTCAAACAAAAATACTTTTTCAAACACTTGGTCCATAATATTCTTGGTGTATATGGAATAATTTTTGAAGCAGTAATTCTGATGTGGAAGTGGTCACTGTTTGAACAGCCTGAATTAACTCACTTTAACTTTTTCTTGCATTGTTAAAATTTTGACTCCAACTGTACAAAAGCAATTCATGTAGCAAAAGTATTAGAACTCCTGTAATATTCTGAAATTTAAAAAATGATAATTAAAGTTTAATAAAATAAGAAGAAATCATGAATTACTAAATCTCTATATTTTGGAAATGAGAACTGGTAACATATTTGATCTTTTTCAGATGTCTCGTAAATATACAGGTATTAAAAGGGGTTGTATTTAGTGCAGTTTAGAATTCTGAAAATGATTCTTGTGCATGATTAAAACTATGTATTATAAGAATGTAATTAAGAAGAATGAATGTGCTTGCCGTCTGCCCCAGGCATTAGATATTATCAAAACAATGTTTTGAAGAAATTGCATTCCAGAAAACATTTGGAGAACAGTTTTGCCTCATTAATTTAGCAACATAATACCACTAATTTATTTACTATTTCATTATGTGGAGAAATTTTACATATATGATAGTATTAACATGGCAATGTATTTCAAAGATTTTTTTAAGACCTCCTGATACGCAGAGTTGTTGTGAAGATAGCCTGTGGTGGGAGCAGGCAGGAGGAAAAAGGGGAAACTTGAGGTTGAATCAGTTTCAGTGACACGGGTTCCCTTTACCTAGGGCTGAACAGAGACTCCATTTTTTGAACCCCAAAGGGGCTCATAAGGCAGCTTGATCAGTGTTCCATCTTAGCGGTCACTCCCAGAGAGCAGTGGCACAGGCTGAAGAGACTACATTCCTACACAATGACAGTTTTAAAATTAACATCTGCCCACAGGCCTCTGGCCCCAATGGTTGTGACATACTTTGGACATATATTCCATATCTCCAAAGCACCTGCCTGCAGGGTGAAAAAAGCTACCTAACATCCCCCAAACAGGCCATCCACTCCTTCTCCAGAAGCTTTCTTCTTTCCGTTCTCTTATCTCTAATAAAAACTGTTGTGTTGCTTACTCCTGGTGGCTCGTGAATTCATTCACTGAATTTCCAAGACCAAGGACCTGGCAGAGAGATTCTGGTAGAACATCAGGACATGCCTTTTTTCAATGCCACCTGCCATACCCTTTTCATCCAGAACAATTGCTTTATATCTTTTATTAATTGGATTTCTAAATAATAGTTCATTTGTTTAAGAAAAAAATCTCTCTATTTAAAAAAAAATTAAATGTTTTCTTATGAGATAGACATATCATGAAGTAGAGTTAACATAATTATGAACATGATTATGCAGATGAATAGCCTGAACCCAAAAAAGTTACGTGATACCCACCCAATCACACAAATATTAAATAGAAGGATAATCTGTGACGCCTAAATTGTTGACCTCAGTTCCAGAGCCTGGTTAATGCTACCCAGGTTGATAGAATCATCTGTAAATAGGAAATTTGATGGGAAAGAAACAGAATTCTGCAAAAACCTGGGTTTGAAAATAGGATTGGCCACTTCTTTATTTACTGATTGTGATAATATTACTTCAGCTTCAAAATAGGGCAGTGAGAAGGTTAACTAGTTAGGACCACTGGCAGTTTGGCCTTGGAGATGGGTGATACCAGCAATACCAGAAGTTTGGTAGGAGACAGTGAGTCTCAGAAAAACTGCTATCGAGTTATAAATCCCTTTTATTTTCCTTTGAGTACTCAATACATTTGTATGTATAATATATGGCATGCTCTCAATACTTTACTTAAATAATGCATGATTTGTGAATAGCATGAGATAGAAAGAGCAGAGAAAACAGCTTTCTTAATATTCCCACAAAATTATTTCTTTAAATCTAAGTTAGATTAGGCTAAAAGAGAGCCACCTTTATTTATGAAAGATTCTTATCTGAACAGCCAGGAAGTAAGGGAATTCACAGATTCCTTAATTCACCTTTTTCTTTAAAGGTATTATATAGAAAATTACTCTTGGGTTAATCTCTCTGGACAATGAGTGCCACAGTTACGCGGGTTTGAAAAATGGTACAAGGTATGCCACCCTCCTATGCATTTCCCTGAACATTGCAGATATAGATTTCTTATAAATCCCGCCTCAAAAACATTAAAGTTGGTTTAAAGCAGTGTTGATTTTTTTTAGCCACAATATTCTCTTTCACAAGATTCCTTTCATTTTTCCAACAAAGCTAGCGTTCCATGGAACACACATTAAGAAACACTGCTAACACTGCTTTAAGGTATAGGCAGCATCACAGTACCTATGTCTATTTTCATATAAATGTGCGTTTTCCACAGAAGCTCATTCCTCTCACACAGGACATAAGAAATATTTAGCCTCCATTCAAGATAAGATCCCATTCTAGGAATGAATACCCCATGATTTTATAGACTGAAGTTGATGCTTTTTTTTATTATTACTTTTACTCTTAATACGTTCTGCATTTGTCTGTATTTGATAGTAGTTCAAGGTTTTCTTTGAATCTAACCACAGATTATATAGCTCAAAAATGAACCCTGGAGAGTCAGATATAAGTCTGTCTATATTATGACTGAAATCACGATAAAAATTTGTTCCATATTTTGCCGGATTTCTTTGTCCTTAGACATTTTCTTGAGTAAAAATTTATTTATATAGTAAAGAGTTTGTTCTAAATATATAAGAATAAAATTACTCTCAAACTCATTAGACAATTGGCCTATAGCATAATGCATCTCAGAATTAACATTCATTTTTGAAACCTAAATGGTTTAACTTATTGCTACACCAGCTCTTTATTTCATGGACTATAAAATTCACGAAATATTGAGCTTCATGGGCTATGAAATAAAAGCCTATAAAAGTGTCTTGGAATGTGTAATTATCTGCTAGATCGGGCACTTTTACCAAACCCATAATAAAATACATTGAGATTTTTCTGTTGGAATCACCCGATACCTAAAAACAGGGGAAACTAATTGGAAAATAGATAAGGCCATTATGATATGCAAATAAAACAAATGAATGACAATTAATAACAAGATTACATCCTTCTAAATTTATTCAGTACAATTAGGTTTTCTTAAACTGCCTTGATACCTGCTGCAAAATTTCAGAAAATGAGTAAACAGGTTTAATTACAGAAAATAAAACAAAATCACCACCATCAAAGGTCTAAATCTGCTGCGTGACAGTTTTAGTACTTTGTTCACTTGCTCTTCAGAATGAACTGAGAAATTGCTTAGAATATTTAAATCTATCTTTGAGGGAGCTACAAGACTTACCTTCTCTCTTTCTGTCTTATTCATTTTTGTTTCACTCTCTATCTCTCTGCCCCCACCCCTCGGAATTGGAAATATATAATTCCAATAACCTAAAAGGGAAAAAGTCATTCAAAGAAACCCTGATTAATTTCTTATCATCTAGACAGATGCTGTTATTAGTATCCAATTTAAATCAAATCACATTATAAGGTGATATAAAATATATATATATTTAAGTAAATAAATATCTTCAAGACATCTACTTTCAAAGTAAATAAGACTCATCTGCTTTTAAAACAAAGCAGCCCCAGTTCCAAATGTATAACACTGCCATACAAGCCTTCCAAGGAAGACAACAGGTTTAAAGGGAATGAACAGAGGCCCTCTTTACAGTTTCCAAACAAGATTTTACTCAACTGAAACAATGTCATTTTTACTGGCACAGTCTTCCACATGTTTTTGCAAGTTTAGCAAAACCTTTGTATATAAACCTCCAGTTTGTTTTTCTTTCTTTCTTTTCTTTTTCTTTCTTTCTTTTTCTTTTTTTTTTTCTTTCTTTTTTTTTTTTTTTTTTTTTTGCTTATTTTGTTTTCAGAAATTTGAAAGTACTTTAGTGAATGGTTTTCCCTGGAACCAGCCTTCTCCCTGCACAATGAGAAACTTCCCATCTCTGTGCACCCACTTATGGGGAGAGTGGAACACAGGGGACTCAAAGGATTGAGATCTGAAAAATAGACACATGTTACCACTTTGCTGAAGTACATGTATTTATAGCCTCCGTTACCCATTTCCACCCCTCACCCTCTTGCTGTAAACAAAATTTGGTCTGGAACCACTTCAGTTGTCAACTCAAACCAACCCCTTACCTCCCATCCTTGACATTTTGAAATAACTTGACCTTGTCAGTTTTCTTTTGGGGGCTTTGGTTATACTATTTGGAGAATGGCAGTGAATCTAACAGACCTAAAGAAACTAGGGAAAAGGCAAAATTCAGGCCAGCATATGAAATTCACGTGCAGATCATCTACAAAAAAAAAAAAAAGTGTTGGGAAAGCTAAAGTGGAGAGACTTGGTCAGGGAAGGAGTTTCCAAGAGAAATTGAGGAGGGAGTTCTGGAGCAGAACCAGAGTGAAGGGGAAACACAGAAGAGAGGATCTCTACGTAGTGCCAGGAACTGTGTGTCTGTGGTGGGTACGTCATGAGTATAGTGAGTACTTTATTCCCTTTTGGAAATTATTGAACTGTCTATTTTCAACACACCATTGCTCTGAGAGTGAGGCATTACTCACTCACTTACTTCGCTTACTTACTTTGGGTCATGAGTAACCCAAAGGGATGGTTAGAACTTAGGTTCTATACCATCTTAGGCTAAAAGAAAAGGGGTTTGGGCTTCTACATGAAAGAGAAGGGGATTCTGGGAAGTTGGCCGACTGGTAGCAACCCTGGTCAGAGGCTCCTGAGCAAAGGAAGAAAAACTGGTTGGAATCAGAATCTACGAAGCCAGAGACGGGGAGCTGAGCCCAGAAAGAAGTTCGGCAAGCTATAAATCCAAGGAAGATCACTT
>CAUYTI010141613.1:0-27320 GCA_963575145.1 Galago senegalensis | reverse complement strand
GTCTCCTGCCTCAGCCTCCCAAGTAGCTGGGACTACAGGCGCCCACCACAACGCCTGGCCATTTTTTGGTTGCAGCCATCATTGTTGTTTGGCGGGCCGGGCTGGGGATTCGAACCCGCCACCTTAGGTGTATGTGGCTGGCGCCTTAGCTGCTTGAGCCACAGACGCCGAGCCCATTCCACCAAATTTTGGAGGGAACCAGCCCCCCTGCCATTGCACAGCTTTTCAGGACAGTTTTTGACACTGTTCTTCTGATAGCATTGATGTTTGGGTGTCCTGAACTGGATTAAGAGATGCTATAATGGTGGTTCTTTGAGCTTTATTATTAAAGTGCCCCTCTGATTTGTCAGCTACCCCAAACTGCTTTCCGTGAGCCAAGTATTATGTATTATAAAGGAAATAAAAAAGTGTCAAATATTCAACAAATATACATTAGGTGCCTACTGTGTACACAGTTGTAGCATGTTTTGGAGATAATGAGAAAAAGCAAAAAGTCCAGGCCTTGTGGAGCTTGCATTTTAATAGGAGTATATAAACAACATATAATGGCCTTAATAAGTAAATAAATCATGTGATGTTAACAATGGAATGGTAGGAGAAATAGGAAAAAAGTAGAATGGGGTAGGGGTGCAGGGAATGTGATAGGGGGTTTTAATTTTAGAATAAAGACTTGAAAACATATAGGAGAATTAAATAGAGTAAAAACCAAAAGATGATTTTTATCCTGCTTCCCCCCAACCTGAACCGAGATTGTCAATTGGCAGTGTTTTCTTCCAAGCCTCTTTCTGTTTGTCTCCATATAAATACAATGTGTACATAAAGAAATCTAGTATATCATCGAAAAAACATTAATGGAATTATGATAGCTAGAAATATTTTTGCAACTTGCCTTCTAGTTTTGAAAATCTTTCCACATTAGATATTGTAGATCCGCCTCTTTATTTGTAGAGTGTTGCATTGGGTGGATGGAAATGGTCTGTTTAACCATTTCCTTCTTGTTGAGCATTTAGGTTGCTGTTACAAACATCATGCCATTAACTTTTTTTGGAGGGGACATAGTCCAGGAAAGTATAGACACTTAGAGTTATGATTGCTTTGTTGAAGCATCTGTGCTTTTGAAGTTTCGTACTTGCTGTCAGTAACTATACGGACTCTGACAGTGCACCATGTACTTTCAAACATCTTTGAGAGTGAAAATGCTTATCCATGCCAAACGATACATCTAAATGCCAGAGTATTTACATTTTAATAAACTTTTCAATAATGCTTGTCATTCACATTGCATTAAATTTGAAAATGCCAGAGTATTTACATTTTAATAAACTTCTCAATAATGCTTGTCATTCAAAGTATCTTATACTTTTTGAGTATAAGCCACTAGCAGACTGGGATAATATTTTACTCATATTTGGTGTTCCCTTCTCATTCAATGGGTACTTTATACATGTTCGTTGGCACGTGGATACTTCTGCACTGAAATGCAAACATTAAGCAAGTGTGTGAATGGGTGTATAGTATCTATGGAAGCGAAGACAATATATTTATAATTGAAGTGAAGTTCAGAAAAAGTAGCCTTAGTACTACCATGTTTAGACACCAAGGTGTTGCACTAAATGGAGGGGTATTTCCGGAATCATTAATTTGTAGGGGGCTTTCTGGCCTCTTAGGAAATTATGAAGTAAAATGCTCAAGTATTACAGTATTAATTGGGGGAAGACTGAGAAGACCAGAGTGGGACGTTTGTCAGAGGGACATTGGGAAGATATGCTTTATCTTGGACCATATTTGGAGATCCTCTTAAGTTTGAGAGAATTGCCAGTATAAAACTGTGAGGTTTCAGAGTTACGCCACTTAATGTTGAGATTCATAACCAGCTTGAGATTCACAGCCATCAACATTGAAAAATTGATGTTAGGACCTGATATTTTGGAAATAGCCTTGCGAAGTATTAGTTACCCACTAGTAATTCATATTTTATAATAATAGATAATTCATCCTGATTTCATTTATTATCCTGTTCATGTGGTCGGTAGAAGCCAGTGGGGACTAAAGGTTAATAATAATAACACTAATATTAATAAGTTAATAAATTGAACAAATAATCTGTGCAGATTTCTGCATGGAACTATGGCAGGCGCTGTGGGAATTTTACCAAAGCAAACCATTTTTGTCTCTTTGGGGAGATATAGGAGAAGAAGGATGATATTAGCTGGGACCAGCTTCCTTAGGTAGTATTTCTTAGACTACATAGCTTCTTACCCCATATAAAACTTCTCAACTGTTATCCAATTAGTGGTTTTTTGACTAGTGGTTTTGGAAACTCTTTTTGTCAGACTCTAAAATAATAAGTACGTGTTTGGTGACTTTTTGTCAATTTCACATTATATCCTAATTTTCAATATAAAAAGAAAATTGACTTTATATTAAATGTACAGTTTTCTTTGGTTTCATTTAATTGAGGAGGACATGTGTTAAGCCTTCTATTACAGCGACTTTTTTTTTTTTTTTGCAATAGCATTTCATTGAGGTGGCATGAAAATAAACGATTCTCAGCCCTGGCTCCATGTCCTGAGAACTGCAGCCTTTAAAATTGTGGATGGCTCGCAGATCCTGATTTGGGGAGGGGTGTCCATTCAACTCTGATTTTTAAAAAGCTGACTTTTTATGCATGACTCTGATTCATGGCTAGAATTGAGGGCTGATTAGGAAAACTGCACAAAAAATTGCTCTGAATCCAGAAGTCCAGACAGGAATCAGGAGATTGTGGACTGTGGGTTCAAAATTCCTGAAGATTTTTAAAGAATATCTATCAGAACCTCTCTCCCCCATAAATAAAAAAACCAGAATGAAAAAAAGAAAATATTGCAGAAGTCCCTTAGGAAAGTTGTCCTTGTTTAATTGAGTATAATGAAGCAGATGGGCAAGTTTTTCGGCAAAAGCCAAGTAGGGCTCACAAGAGGTGCATCAAAGAGTTTTGTTATCGAGATGCTAGACTAAGTTAATCACGAAAATGTTTCTGTTTCCAACTCTCAGGTTTTGTCCTAAGGAGAAAATACATCTGATCTAGATTTAAACTGAATTAATATCCTTAGAGATTAGAGACCATGTGAAACTAAATGTTTTGCTTTTCTTACTCCCTACGATGGCTTCATGATTCTTTTTTTCCGACAGAGTCTTACTATGTTGCTCTCAGTAGAGTGCTGTTTCGTCAACAGCTCACAGTAACCTTCAACTCTTGGGCTTAAATGATTCTCTTGCCTCAGTCTCCCTAGCAGCTGGGACTACAGGCACCCGTCACAAAGTCCAGCTGTTTTTTTGTTGCAGTTGTTATTGTTGCTTAGCTGGCCCAGGCCGGTTCAAACCTGCCAGCCTTGGTACATGTGGCTGCACCATAACCACTGTGCTACGGGCGCTGAGCCTGGCCTGATGATTCTTAAGATTGCTGTTATCTTATGAAAGCATGTTTTCCAGATGCCTGTCACCTGTTATATATGTTTGTTTTATATCCGCATGTAGATGGAGAGAAAGATTAGATTTCTCCCTCTAAATTTATTACAGTTAGCTTTAGTCATCACAGACTAAAGATTTAAAATTTGATACTTTTATGATGCCACTTTCTAAAAGGTGTTATTTATTGCAGATAACTGGCCTTCTGAGTAGCTGTGATGAACGTTCGATGTGTGATCAGAAATCTGCTGTATTTCTGAAAATGAACTTTTACTTTTTATTTTAGGATAATTTTCAGATTTACAGAAGTGTTGAAAAGACAGTACAGAGTTTTCACACACTCCTTACCTGGTTTCCTCCACTGTTGATTTTTACATAACCGTGGCACATTTCTTACAACTCAGAAGCCAGCTCGACTGCATTGCTATTAACTAAACCCCAGAAGTTATTGGATGTCACTCGTTTGTCCGCTGATAGCCTTTCTCTTTGCTAGAATCCAATCCAGGACAACACATTGCATTTAGCTATGGTATTTTTAAAAATAGAAAATGAGATGGCCGAGCACTGTGAGAATGGAACAGCGGACATCCTCTCTTCTCTTCATTTCTAGATCTTTGCTTCTCTTTCCCCCTGGCCCGACCTCCATCGAGGTCTATTTCTATGGCAGTGGTCAACATTAAGCTGGTATTTTCCTCTCCCTTTCTTATCTAAATACTTCTCTCTTATAGCAAATTAAATTGACAGCCACTTGATGTGTTAGTTTTTGACTGAGTTTTTACATTTAAAAGAGCATACCCCAGAGGCCATGCCCCAACCCCTCAGAATGGAGCCATTATTTGGAGGACTACGGTGGATTATCAGAAAGCTGTTTTGCACCAGGGCCTCCCTCTCCTGCACTCTTGTGCTTCTCTCACGTTTTACTGCTGTGCACAGTGGGAGCGGAGCTGGTCCCGTCATTGTGTTCAGGTTACACCAACAGAGTGAGGTTGTGGGGTTTGTGGCGGGTCCAGCCCCAGCCCCGTTGACCAGCTCTGCATCTTGATGATTGCAGCAAGGAAGGAGATGGGGTGTTCCCAGAGGAAGGGGACGTTTGTCACCTCTAAGTAAATGCCTCTATAGGTTTTCAGATGGCAGTAGTTCTCTGACTAAAGGCAGAGCATGCTGTAAAGTGCTGGTGGGGCCTTTGGTTGTATTTCAAATTTAAGATTGTGAAATCACCCTGAAAGATTCCTTATAAGAGATCACTTGGTGCAGGCCAGGTTCTCTGGCTGGTTAATGAATATAAGTTGTTTGTTCTTCTAACATAGTTATTTTCCCCTATTTCATTTCATTTTCAATAAAATGAAAATTTTACTAGGAAAATTTTCAAACGTAAAGGAACATTAAAAGCGTTTAATAATGAACACGACACACCTAGGTCGTGCTGTTGCTGTGCTTTCTCTGTCACGTATGTGTCCATCTATTAACCCGTCAGCTCACTTTCCCTTACGGAAGCATTTTAACATAAATACAGACATCAGTATACTCCTTCCTGTTTACTTTGGTATTAACATAGTTATTTTTGAGAAAGCACGGAAAATAAGAATTTCGTGGTCTAAAACTTCAGAAAACTCTTGACACAAAGAATTTCTGATGATTTCTTATTATTTCAGAAGTGATAGGAAGTTTAGAGACAGGAGGGCCTTTTTGTTCATTTTCATTTTCGTTGCTATTTCTCTTTGAGTTTTCGTCTTTTCATTTTTCTTTCAAGTTTTGCTCCAGGGCAGAGTTCACAAAAGTAAGGCTTGAGGCAAAGATAATTTGAGGGTCACCTTAGAGCTGACTTTCCAGCTTTGGGAGAAAAATGCAACCTATTGCTTGAATTTCTATTGGGGAAAATGTCTTTTAAAAATCTAACTGTCCTTACATATTTTTGAAATACAGTGAGTAGTTGCTCCAAGTAATGATTTGCTAACCCTAATCTTTCTTTAAGGGTCTCTTAACTTTAGATGAAATTGTGCAATAAGGCAATATTGTCCTAGGACATTTTTCTGTTATCAAGTTAAGATGTCAAATAATCCGTGTCTTTTCACTTTAGCTTAGTGCTTCTCTAAAAGCATCAAGGCTGCCTAGAGACTTTGTTAAAGATACAGATTCTCTCCTATCTCCACGAAGTTCTGAATCATAGGCTGGGGGTGGAGCCCATGGGTTTTTTATACTTGTCCTAGATGATTCTAATGTAGATGGTTCACCACCCACCTGAAAATACTGCTTTAAGAGCTTTTGAAAATTACTGATGTGGGTGCAGAGAGAAGGGAATACTCATACACTGTTGGTGGGATTGCAAATTAATATAACTGTTTTGGAAAGAAGTATGGAGAATCCTCAACGAACTGAAAGTAGACCTCCCAGTTGATCCTGAAATCCCATTCCTGGGTATCTACCCCGAAGAAAAAAAATTATTTTATTACGAGGATATTTGTATTCAAATGTATGTAGTAGCTCGGTTTACAATTGCAAAGCTATAGAATCAACTCAAGTGCCCATCGACCCTTGAATGGATTAATAAAGTATGGTATATGTACACCATGGAATACTATTCAGCCATAAGAAAGATGGACACTTTACATCTTTTGTATTTTCCTGGATGGAGCTGAAGACCATTGTCCTTTATAGAATATCTCAAGGATGGAAAAATAAACACCCCCATGTACTCAATACTAATTTGAAACTAGCAGATGAACAACTAACTATAGGCCCACACAAGAGAAAACATGAGAAATTAATTAAATTAATTAATTAAATTTGGGAATGGGGAGTGGGAATGCAGTGGGTTTCCACTTATCAGGTATAATGTAGGGTATGGGGCTCATCGGCTGGGTGAAAGCCTCAACTACAACGGGGACTATACCTTACAAGCACAGACAATACCCCAATCCTATGTACCCTTACATTAATGCAAAAAAAGAAAATTATTGTCTCTAGATGTTGGAACACAGTGTAGCTACCCTGACCATCTCTCCTTTTAGCTTTCTTGAGTTCTGTAATGGTGGTTCTCTTTGACAGATCGCCGTGAATGCCAGCAGTATCCCCGAGCAAATACAGTCCCTCTCTGTGCACGACTCTCAGGTATGTTTCTCTGACAGTCTTTCCATTTGAGATGCTTTTCTAAAGACAGAGCTGTAGGAAAACCAACATTTTAGAAAGAAGAACAATTTTAGGGTAGTACTTCCAAATCAGGTCTTTATGAGCTCTCTTTTTAAATAGGTTACTGTTGACCACGCTTTCCAGGACCTCTAACCTTTAAATGATAGGTTCAAGAGTGCGAATTGATACTCAAACTGCTTCTGAAATTTCTGGTGCTGTGGAAAAGAAGACAGGAGAGAAACTGACTCTACTCTTCTGTTATATTCCAGCCAGAAAGCATTATGGTTAATTGAGACTTTCCTGTTTTGCTCCTGGTTGGATTTCTATAACCTGTTTTATTTCATAATTCTTTTATCATTGAACTTTATGGGCCAATTCATCTCTACCACTTGCCTTATAAAAACAATAGTCCAGTGACTATAAAATGCATTTATAATGCATATTTATAGAAGTTACATGAAAGAAGATGTGTGTTGTGAGTCGTGTTGGGTGGTGATAAAGGGTGTAAGTCAGGGGTCCTCAAACTTTTAAACAGGGGGCCAGTTCACTCTCCCCCAGACTGTTGGAGGGCTGGACTGTGGGCCTGGGATGAGTCGGCTGCTAAGCAGGACAGGCAGTGGCGGCAGGCCAGATAAATGTCCTAGGCGGGCTGCATGTGGCCTGTGGGCCGTAGTTTGAAGACACCTGGTGTAAGCCATCCAAGGGAAAGACTATGGACCCTGAAGCAGAGTATGGGCTCGTGTTCTGGTTTTGCTGTATAATTTACACACAGAGTCTAAGTAGTTGTGCTATAGAATATCACCAGTCTTAGGTTCATAATTTTTTTCAAAATCTGCACATTCCAATTAAATTCATTTCTGTTTCACCTGCTGTGTGTTTTCGTGAAACAGCTGTGTATTAGAGAGATGGTTAGAGTGATGGGATTTTGTGGTTGTGGGAAGCCTGTGGGATAGACCAGTGGATAGGTTGTCTGGGCCCTTACTTTATAGTTAAGGAAGCAAAGACTTGCAGAGGTTAAGTGGCTTGCCCATGTCACACCCCAGTTAGAGGCTGGACCAGGAATCAGTTTAGGTGTCTATCCTGAGGCAACTCAGTAAAAGAGCTTGAGGTAAGAAT
This sequence comes from Galago senegalensis, assembly GCA_963575145.1. Lineage (NCBI taxonomy): Eukaryota > Metazoa > Chordata > Mammalia > Primates > Galagidae > Galago > Galago senegalensis. The sequence continues at coordinate 19,631 of CAUYTI010141613.1, read as the reverse complement.
ATAAGAATTGGTTAAATGGGAAAGGCAAGTGAAGGATAATAATGGTGAAAAGACAGAGTAAAGGTACCCTAATCCCTTTACACAGTAGTGCTGTGTAATACTTCAAAGTTACTGACTCACTTTCCTATGTATTGTCGTATCTTCCAGCAACCTTTTGAGGCAGGTGCTATCCCCATTCTGTAAATGGGAGAATAGATGCAGACAATCACCTGCTCGTGGTCAGTGGTGGAGCCAGATCTTGACCTTCTAGTTCCTGTTCTAACAAGCTCTGTTCATGTCCAGAGATTCCTAGAATTAGGGGAGGGCTGTGTGGGAGAGGTACTTGTGGTTAATAATCTATATTTAAGGAAATAGTTCTAGGTGAGAAAGGGAGGAAAGATAACCTCGGCATAATCTTCTGGATTCCACCTTCCCTTGCATTGTAAGACTTAAGGTGTCCAACCTTTGGGTTTTGCCAGGGCCAACAGGAAACAGCCCATGGCTCAGGTGGCAGGTGGCTGACCCTCTTTGGACTAACCACAGCCATTGCCAGTTATTCATAGAGCTCATCCTACTACTGAGGCTTTCTATGTGAAACAGTCCCATCCACAGTCATGATAGGGATTAGGCCTCATTCCAGCCTTCACACTGAGATGTCAGGAGGTCAAATCAGGCCTTCATGGGTAAAGATCTGGTTCTGAGATTTCCAGGAAGAAAGGCCTGTGTGAATCAAGGGATATTGCAACTTTATTCATTTCTTTCCTGAGAAAGTTTTTATCACCATTGGGTATTTTGTTTTTAAAGGGCCAACCCAACGCTAGTGAAGACTACAGAGAAGCTTCTTGTGCCGTGAACCTCGTTTTAAGATTAAGGTAAATGATACTGGTTTTTCTGCATTGTTTTTCCTATGGTACAATATTCTGATTGCCTTCATTAACTTTTCATAGTATTAGCATAAGGTAACATTATTAACTTAACTTGATTTCCCTGGACAACCAGTGTATGCTGTATTCCCAGGACTAACTGTATTCTTCTAATCGCTTTCTAAAGAAGAATAAGAAAGAAAAGCTTGGTAAGAATGTATGTCTGCAGGCCTCCTGTATCTTTCGTTAAGCTTTTTTTCTTGCCTTTTCTTTCTTTTTTTTTTTCCTTCTTTACAATGTAAGATCACAGTGAGAGACTTTTAATGAGTTTCTTTCACACTTCAACAGTCAGTCTCTGACAGAAGCAAACCACACTCGTACTACAAGCTGTCTGTTTAGAACATTTTTTCAGTGGCAGGTTTGATCAGCCACTGTGAAGAAATGACAGATAATATTTTGAAAGAAATCTCAGCCTTCTAGGAAACGGATACAAATATGGTGCCTGACAATGTCGTCTTTGTCTATAGTCTTGTGAATAAAAGCTGTTTCTTTTCTGAGGATTTTCAAATGTAAAGGTCCTTCTTTGTAATGAGATTTGTTACGAATTTGGTATCTCAAGATGAAAGGAAATCGTTTAAATTTAACTTTAAACGCAACTTTAGTTGATCAGTTTGATCAGAGCACCCTCACATTTTTGAAGGTGTTTTAAAGGAAGTTACATGTACGTTCTTCTGACAGTTAAAAAAAGCATGTGGTGACTAGACATTGTCAGAGCTGTAGCTATAAAAAGCAGGTTCATCCGTAAGGTCAGTTTCCAGCCCTCTGAGTCCTCATAGTCGGTCAGAGTTGATTATTGTCGCCATAACTGTGCCTTCTGATGGTCATTTATAGTTCGCAGGGCATTTTCACATACGTACCAGGGGAACCTTGCAATAACCATTGGTGCGATGTAATTCGAAGTTGATTTCCCTTGTCAAGAAGTGAAATTATTACAAGACTATTTTTTTATACTTGAAAGAAACCTTGATTAGTATTAATAATAGCAAATTTGGTAATCACCAAAGAATGAAATAGCCCATTCCCTCTTTGATTCGGAATCTGGTACCTTTTTCATTTGCCTTTTACTTGTTCAGTTATTTACTCATCAACCAGTATTTACAGGGGACTCACTCAAGTGCCAGGCTCAGGGTTTGTCACTGACATGTGTGTGGTGGCGAGCGACCCCACAGAAATTACCATCCAGCTCCCTGAGTATGTGGTGTTGGCAGTGACCTTTAGAATCCGATGATCTTACACATGCAGGCATTTTTTATTTTATATGTACAGGAATCTTTTCTTCAGTTTTCCTTCTGGATGTTTCCCTAACCTCTGTGCATACCCAAACTCACTCTTTCTCCATGATTGCCCCTTAGATACTGAAAAGCTGTCATTCTTACCTCATTGTGCTGGAAACCATTATGGTCCCCTTCAAGGTACCTCCTTGGGAAGCTGCGTACCAGTGCCAGCACCTAGTCCACCCTTCAGAGCAATTCTGGAACTCTTTCTGGAATGGCCATCAGAATTGTCGTCGTACGAGAAGTCTCACGATTTAAGTTCGAGAACCGATCCTAGGAAAAGCGCTATGTACCTCATTGCTGAATGTCACTACGGTCACCTTCAAAGCACTCCCCTTAGGAAGCCATGCACTGACGCCAGCACCTAGTGCACCCTTCAGAGAATACATATTTACACACGTGAATCCGTTCACAGATTTCGCTCTGTGTCTATGATTCACCGGTCTACACACTCTGTGGGTATCAGGCGCTGAGGAATAGACTGTCTTTCTTACCCTCTGAGGTTATCCAGACCCCATGCTTAGGTGGGTTGTGCTCCCCAGGTGGGTGAGTAGGATACTTTGGCTGCCTTTCCACCAGTCCTTAACCAGTGCCATGTGTGTGGCTACCCTCCCCGCCTCTTGGAAAGGTTACCCTTTCTTTTTGACAGAGCATTTTACAGACCTACCTGCTAGGATCATGGTTTGCTTCCTTGCTGCACACATGCCCCCTCTCCCCGTAAACCTCACTTTTGTTCTCTGAGTAGGAAATACTTTACTTTTCAAAATGTCACGTTTCTGTAAGAAAAGACGAATACATTGTTGACTATAGGTAGTATATTTCTGCATTATTTCTTTATTTATGGTGATCATAGGGTAATTTCTTTCTTGAAAAGATACATGATTGCTTTATTTTCAAAAACTAACCTGTTATACCATGTTCCCTGAAAATAAGACACTGTCTTATATTTATTTTTTCTCAAGAAGATACACTAGGGCTTATTTTCAGGGGATGTCTTATTTTTATTAAGTATAATACAACAATCTACATTTATTCAAATGCAGTTAAGTCATTTTCTTCTGGAACCTGACAGGGGGAGCCGACCTTGTTGGTGGGGCTGGCACTAGTGATGCGTGAACTCCTTTCCCCTAGCCATTTGCACATGTGCAATAGGATGCCTGGACCGCAGTAACCACATGCACACCTGTACAAGTGCAAACAGCTCAGAGAAAGGAGCTGTGGCAGATAAAAGGTATTCCAGTCTTCCATACCTCTCTGTGCAGAAATGCAGGGCATGGCTATGCTATAGCCACGCCCATCACTAGGTCTTATTATTGGGGTAGGGCTTATATTTAACAAATGCATAGAAATCCTGCTAGGGCTTATTTTTTGGGTAGGTCTTATTTTGGGGGAAACATGGTATGTAATGTTTGAGAAATCGGATTAGATTTTATGTCTCAGTGTTAAATGCTGGAGATAGTTAAATTGTAGATTTTTCCCTTTTATGTCCTTTGAAAATGTTCTCTTGTGCATTGTATATGTGGCACTGTCATCTATGCTATCAAAGAATTGAGGATCACAAAGTCAGGTACAAGATAAGGAAATCCTCCTAAGCACATCTCAGGAGAAAAATATCAAGTGGGCTGCCTTGTGACTTACATATTGTCATAGACGGTATAATACAATTTCTGGTTTGAGTAAAGCATTGAACAAATGTTTTGCCATTAGTATATTTTTCATATAATAGTTGCATATTTGATATAAAACATGTGTTTCTTAGAACCAGGCTCAGTGGTTTAGAACAATGATAAACTTACTATTTAAATTGTTAGTTCCTTTGTGTTAGATGCTTTCACACCTTAGCCTCATAGGTGGCATCTACAGTTGTGCTGTAAATGAAGGAAGCCCTGACAATTGTCAGACATAGATGTGCTGGTGTGGTATGTTCCATCAACTAGTTCATATGGATTTCCATACATGAACTTGAAGAGTGCCTGATGCTACTGCACAGCAGTAGACCCCAGATTAGCACAGTGGCTTCCTGCTTATAGGGAAAATGGTCTCTAGGGGGATATTTATTTTAACAAAAATCCTTCAGCATGACAAATGTTATGTAATTCAACTTAATTATTTTAGTTTCTCTATTAAAAGGTGCACTTAGCTACTTGTAAAGAATAGACTTTGTAAATTATGATTTCACAAAGAAAAGTACGTCTGTTAGCAGCATTGATCTCTGTTTCAGTGTTAGCATGCCTGTGTCTAACTGTATCATATCATTATTCAGAAGGAATTAGAATTCTTCAAGTGTTCGCTAGCCTATAAAATAGGGTTAATTGCATCATTCTTCCAGTCAAGTGGCTGGGAGGCTTGATTAATTTTTCCCAGAAAGGTTAAATGGTGTAGGCCCAGGTTCAGTTGTGCAATGCTTTTTCGGTACATGTTCTTCCTCCCCACCTGCAAACAAACTACTTATTTACTGCTTTCTTTGTGGAAGGCTTTGTGGAAAATCCAAAGAGGAATAAGACAAGGTTTCTGTACTCAAAAGAGCTTTACCGGGTAGGTGGAGAGATCAGATCCCGCACAAGTGGCTGTAATACAAGGTAGAAAGTGATAAATGCAATAAAGAGAGATAAAAAGAAGAGCTATGGGTAGTTGGAGGAAGGTGAGAGCTCTTTTGTCTGGATGTTATCTCTGGTTTGCTTGTTCCCATAGTGTTTATTTCTTTTTTTGACAACCAAATTTTGAAAAGAGTAATGGTTAGAATGAATCCGGGACAGGCTCTGGCTGCAGTCTCAGGTAAAGAAAGGGCTTACCAGCCTTCAATAGTTTCTAGCAAAACTATGTTTATTTTTCACGGTAGTGTGGTATATCTTATTACGTAGACACCACGTTGTTAGAAATACAGGTCTTTAATCTGAAAAAAACATTTAGCAGTTTTTCTTAACTTTTGGACTGTTCTCTTTTGGTTGTTTTCTTTGGGATTTGGAGTCATTGTTGCACATCTGGGGTTTGTCATGAGTGGTGTCCTTTAAAAAGATGACGTCCCTACTATGTGACAGGAGCTACGGTAAGCATGTCTTTTGCTTTGTCTTGTTTAAACGTTATAAATCCATCATAACATCAGTCCTGTTGTTGCTGCCATTTCATAGGTGAGGCTCAGAGAAACAATTTGCCTAATCCTGTAAAGCCCGTAAGAAGGAGAAGTGGGTCATGAACTAGGTCTCCGTGATCCGTGTTCCCTTCTCCACTCGACCCTGTGGTCCTGCTCTCTAGTCAGTTCCATTCTGAGGGAGGAAAGTCCTGCACTTCTGGAGTTGCTACATTTACCTCTTTCCTCATTTAACATATCACATAAGTGTTCTTTTAACAATGTTTCCTGATAAATTCATCATTAAATATTGTGACAAGAATATCTGAAAGCATTTTTCTCAGAGGAGATAACTAAAAACAATGATACAAATCGCAACCAGCATTTATAGTGTTGAACAGTTTGGAAAGCACTGTCACACCACTTACCTGTTTTAATTTTTCCTTCATTTAACATTTGCTGCCGGCAGATGAGAAAGAAAGATAGGAGATGTTAAGTGGCTTTCCTACGGTCACAGAGCTAATTCCCCACTGGCTAACATCTGGGGCTTCTGTTACTGATTCAGTGGTATTGATGGCATGTTAGGGGGAGATATTAGTAACATGAGTATAGGTAATGTGGGGATGTATGAAGTGTGGCCGTCTGCGTATTCAGATCCTTCTACAGGAAAGAAAGTTTATATTCAGAAAAACTGGGAAATATAAGGGAAGCAAAATAGAAGAATTAAAAATCATTTATTGTGAGCTGACTTCATTCTTTTATTTTCTGACAATGAGAAGACAGTGTTCGTAAGGACAGATACTTTCAACAACAGGGAATGTATAGAGCTCTTCAAGGATATTTATTACTTCTTTCTTTTTAAGCTATAAATGGTCATCTTAGAAATTTAAAAAATCAAAATAAACTAAAAGAAAACAAGATCTAGACACAAAATCATCCATAATATTACCAAAGTTAAATCATCATTAGCTTCTTGATAAATATTCTTCTAGGCCTTTTTTTTTTTTTGGTACATGTTCATGCATGCTTTAACTTTTTAAAATGTCATTGTATAAACTTAATTACAAAATAACACATTGTTTTGTAACCTTTTTTAGTAATATTTTTATAATCTGTTTTATTTCAGTAATATTTTTTAGATATCATTTCATATCAATGAATATAAATCTACACAGTCCTTTTTAGTCCTTTTAGATGGCTGCCTTGTATTTTGATTAAATGTACCAAAACTTACATTATTAAATAGTAGTTTTCTCAGTTTTTCAGTATGGCAGCATATAAAAGCTTATATGGGCAAAAATGATGCTTGAAAACTGAGAATCAGTTTCCTAGTAGGAAAATCCCTTTCAGCCTTGAATTTTGACTTAAGCGAAATGCCCTTAGGCTTTGAGCCACCTGAAGATACTAACTGAGTGAGTCCACTATCAAAGCAGATGGGGATTACTCAGGAGCAGGAGCAGGAGTGGCTCTGGGGTCAGCAGAGATTGTCATCAGCCATGTCACAGCTCTCCCTGTGGTAGGGCTGAGTTCTTAGCACAGGGTTTTAACACAGGCCCTGTCCTGAGGCTGCAAAACAGAATAATTTCTGAATTATAACTTACTCATCGATGTTTGAAGGCAGAGATAGGATTCCTTTCTAAAGTTTTTCTTTGGGGTTCTTATTCTTTAAAGAAACCTCCCTTGGCCATTGTTGATTGGTGTGAGGAAAACCCCCCCCCCCCCCGCCCCTGTGGGGTTAGAGAAAGTAATGTGTTGGCTGTAACAGCTGGAGGAGATGAACGGTCACTCTTACAATCTTAGAGAGTGTTTTTCAACCTCTTCTACCTCATGGCACACTTGAAGCTGTAAGTTAAACCTCCATGGCACACTTAAATTATGTTGATAAAAGAATTTTTAAAAAGTATATGCTTACTGCTTACTGTGCTTTGAATTGCTTTAAAAAATAAGTTGATTAATGATCTTTGGAAATTTTTGTGGCACACCTAAGATCCTCTCAGGGCACACCTGTTGAAAATCACTGTCTTAGGGGTGGTGCCTGTGGCTCAAAAGGGTAGGGCGCTGGCCCCATATGCTGGAGGTGGCAGGTTCAAACCCAGCCCCAGCCAAAAAAATAAATAAATAAATAAATTTTTAAAAAAAAGAAAATCACTGTCTTAGAGCCTTGTGAACATCTAGCGTGTGCTAGGCTTTTGCATACGTGCTGCGTAAGTGCCAACTGAGTGATTATTTATTTTTTATTTCAAATTATTATGAGGGTACAAATTTTTAGGTTACATCATTCTCACTTCCAGGGTAAAGTTCCAGTTGTAAAAGAGCCCCTCCCCCGAGGGCATGTTATACACCCTCACAATGTGCACGGTAGCCGAGACCCCACCTCATGCCCTCCCTCCTTCTGCCAGACATCCTCCCCCTGGCCCTCTCCCCTTCCCCCTGTACTAGACCATATTTGTGTTTTATTGTTCATATGAGCATGCAGCTGTTTAGATACTGGTTTCATATTACTACGGAGTACATTGGATATTTCTCCATTCTTGTGATACTTTACTAAGAAGGATGTATTTCATTCCATTCAGGTAAATATAAAAGCTGTAAAGTCTCCATCTTTTTTAATGGCTGAATGCCATGTTTCAAAAACTGTTTCATATCAGATGCCTCATGAGATTGTTTTTGCAGTTTTTTATAGTACAGAGGTAAACAAAATACAAAAACAAACTTCTTTGCTGGTTTCATCTATAAAAATTCCCAAGTAAATTAATCCTTTCAGCATAATCTTGTTTTTATATAAAAGTCCTGAAAGATGCTTTTTAAATCCCCAAATATTATGGGGGTACAAATGTTTTGAGTTACATGGATTGCTTTGGTAATGACTGAGTCAGGCTTATATATGTGCTAGGATCCAGATAGTGTTCATAGTAGGTTTTTGCTGATCTCCCCACCCCTTGCTTGATTTCAGTTTAGTTTTACTTAAATACTTTGCCTTTAAAACAAAAATGGGCTCCATGCAAGTTCAAGGACAATTTCTATGGCAGAGATATAAAAGGGCTGTGCACAAGCGTTCTCTGCCTTTCATTTATACCCAGCTTAGATCACCTCCCCCAGGGCTGTCACCACTACCTACTGTTTGTATCCACTTCTAGGTGTCAGGGCTAAGTCTCATAGTTTTAGTTTTAAAGTGTGAAATGCTTCTTCCCCTGGTACCTTCTTTGGTAGTAAATTTCCTAGTAAACATCTTCATCACCCCTTCGTTTCCTCACGAAAATTAGAATGGTGAAGCCAGACACGTGCAGGCAGCCAAAAGGTGCAAGCTGGCATGTCTCTTTAGGGCTCACCCATGACCAGCTCTGAGGCAGAGGATTTTCAGGGGAGTCCCATATGACCTCGGAGAAGTGGAGAGAATTGTGCAGTGTCACACGATCAGTCAGTATCAAGGCCAAGGCCAGGAATTGAACCCCAGTATCAACTTGTTTTTTGTTTGTAAGAGATAAGGTCTCATTATCACCCAGGCCACAGGGTAGTGGCACAATCATAACTCACTGCAGCCTGGAACACCCAGGCTCAAGCCATCCTCCTGCTTCAGCCTCCTGAGTAGCTGGAACCATAGGCACAAGCCACTGTGGCCAGCTTCCAATATCAACTTTGGAGCGGGGTGGAGGGGTCGCCTCCTTGCTCTCCTCTCATCTAAGCTCCCTTGCTGGCAGTGGTCTTACAGGCTACACTGATCGTTTTGTCATATTTTGGGGAAGCTCACATTTTCTGTGAACTCTTAACTTCTTTCTGATGAGCCTTTTAATGTCATTGCACGGATAGGCACGAAGAGAAAATGTCTTAAAAATAGTGGGGACCTTAAAAAGCTTTGGTGGCATTTAAGTCAATGTTAATTACCCGCTTCCCTGGCTGGTAATAGCCTGAAATTTTAACAAATGCCTTCGTATTTTAAGTTATCCTCCTTGTCGCTGTGCAGAGCCTGTCTCCCTTATCCTTTTTTGTATTCCACCTCTTCTGGCTGCTGATGAGGTAACCTGCTGCTCTTAGCATTCTAAAAATTCTCCTCTCCAGTTTTATCAGGGAAGGTTGTCTCTCAGGACTTGTCCTCTTGATCAGAGATGAATAATTCTACAGACTGTTTGCAAAGTTATTTCAGTTCTCAGTTACCATATCCCTGGAGATAATGAGTGGTAAGATTTCTTCCTCGAAATGTTGAGTCTTGGAAAGGTAACAAGCATATTGCAGTTTGGGGGCTTTCTTCGTATTAACTTTTCTTTTCCCCTTGAAACCAGACTTCTTGGAATATAACTTCAACTTTATTTTGCAATCCCCAAAGTGCCAGAAAATTTCTTTGGAAAAATTCATGCAAGTTGTCAACTGGTGGTATTGTGGGACATCTGACATCTCTGCTTCCCAGTGAATTCCATTGGTTGGGTTTTTTTATTAGTTTTCTATTGCTGCCCTGACAAATTATCCCAAACCTAGTGGTTTAAAGTGGCATAGATTATTATCTTCTAGTTCTGTACATCAGAAGTTCAACAAGCATCTCAATGGGCTTAAACCCAGGTGTCTTCAGGGCTGTATTCCTTTCTGGAGGCCCATGGGGACAAGCTGTTTCTTTACCTTTTTTAGCTTCTGGGGACTAATGGCCGTTCCTTGGCTCTTGGCCCCCTTTCTCCATCTGCAAAGCCAGCAACTTAACATTTTGCATCTCTTTATATGACCACTGAGAGGAAAGATTGTTTTTAAGGACCCATGTGATTAGAACAGGCCTACCAGGATAACCTCCCATTGCAGGGTCCTTAATGTAAATTTTATCTGTAAAGTCTCTTTTTGCCAGGGAAGATAACCTATTCACAGGTTCCTGAGATATGCCTGTGGACATTTGGGTGGCCATTATTCTGATAGTAGAGAATGATTTTATTTATTTATTCATTTATTTTTTGCATTTTAGTAGAGAAAATTTTTTTTTTTGAGACAGAGCCTCAAGCTGTCCCCCTGGGTAGAGTGCCATGGCATTACAGCTCACAGCAACCTCCAATTCCTGGGCTCAAGTGAGTCTCTTGCCTCAGCCTCCCAAGTAGCTGGGACCACAGGCGCCTGCCACAATGCCCGGCTATTTTTTGGTTGCAGCTGTCATTGTTGTTTGGCAGGTCCAGGCTGGGGATTCGAACCCGCCACCTTAGGTGTATGTGGCTGGCGCCTTAGCCGGTTGAGCTATAGGCGCTGAGCCGTAGAGAAAGATTTTAAGCGTCTCTGTTGAGTTTATGGTATATTATTTCTTTTCTAATTTTTGTTATGCTTTCTTTCTGGTCCCATATTTCATGGTATTACAAGGCCTGAGGCAATGCCTGGCACATTGCTAATTTTGAAGGTCCTCTGAAGTTGGTAGTGAACTTCCATGATCTTGGATCATTATTACAGAACACATAGTGTGGGTGCCCAGTATATGCCAAAGGCTGCAATGAAGATAATGCATGTGTGTGAATCTTACTTTTTTCTCTCTTTATAATTACCACAGAAATATGAAAATCATATGGAAATATGCAGTTGCCTATCTCAATCCTTTTAGCTGGTAAAAGGGATTGCTTACAAGGTAATTTGTAAAGATACATCTATGAAATCTCTGAGATAAAGATCTGAATCTTTGGTTCCCATGTAGTCCCATCATTTAGAATCTAACACCCAGCTCTCTACACGTAGAATGCCATCCTGCACATGTTTATTTCCCAAGGAAGAATGAACACAGGTCAGGAAAGTACATAGCCAAGGAATTGCAAATCCTTAGTTGCTGGCTGGAGTAGTAATTACTATTATAGATAGTATTTACTGCCCGTTAGCCATATGCACAGTATTATGTTAAACACCCATCACCTTGTTACAACCCTGTGAAAATATATACCCCTATTATTTTCATTTACAGGTGAAAACACTTAAAGTTCAGAAGTTAATTTACTTGCCTAGAGAGTTATCTTACTGTTTCGTACCTAAGCAGGAATTCTAACTTATGTTATCTGATCCTGGTGGGCGCTCATGTAATTGCTCCCGTGGATAACTTGCAATTAAAGAAAAGTCCAGAAATAAAGATTGGTAGACACTAAGTTATGGATTTTATGCTAAGAAATTTTTGTTTCATTTTCGTAGGTAATAGAAAGTAATAAAAATATTTTTGAGGTGACAATAGGCAACATGGTAAGAGAATTACCAGGACTTTTGCTCACTTAGAAAGTGGAGTGTTTCCCCACACCTCTATTTATGTCATTATCCAACATTCACTGTACGTTCTGTTATGTGATAGACGGGAGGGTTCCTCTGGTTAACTCAGGAATCTTGATCTTCTTTAGCTCACTCTCAGAGATCCTGAGTCTTTTATCTGCTTTCTTTCCCTCTCTCACCTAACAGTTCAATGAGTGGCTGGGCAAGAGCTTAATGCTTTTACAAGTTATTCAGTGACCACTGGTTATCAGGGCTTTCACTAGTTGTTCCTTTTGCTAATCGTGATGAAAAACATCTTGTCAGTAGTGTGATGCTTCTGTCTGTTGCTGGCACTGACCACATTTAGACTGTGTGATACTGCTAAGGGCATCACACAGGTAAAAGAAGCAATCACCTATGGAATTGCAGAGTTGGGGAAAGAAAGATACGGTACCTGGATACGGTGCCAAGTTTGGATGCCCGTAGCTGGCGATTAGGACATATCAAGGCTAGGAGATAAGCAGAGATGCAACTGGAGGACAGCAAGGATCTACAACAAAGGAGATGGAAAGAACAAGGCCAGAGCCGCATTTAGGGGGCAGAGCGGTTCAGGTAGTGTTTGTAGCAGGTTTCGTTTACCCAGGCCCTGATCTGTGTCTGGATCCAGGAGATAACCTCTTAAACAAATGGCCGGGTTGCATAAGGGCATTTGCACTTGAATGTTTATAGCAGCACAATTCACAATTGCAAAGATGTGGCAACAACCCAGATGCCCTTCAACACATGAATGGATCTGTAAATTGTGCTAACATATATACCATGGAAATACTATTCAGCCATTGAGAAGATGGAGATTTCATCTTTTATAACAACCTGAATGGATTTGGAGAATATTCTCTTACATGAAGTATTACAAGAATGGAAAACAAGCAATCACATGCGCTCAGTTCTAAATTAAAAGTGGTAGAATAACTACTACCTGCCCACATGAGAGAAAAACTCCAAGTAGGGAGAGGGGGAAGGAATTGGGTAAAATCTCACCCAGTGGGGTACACTGCACACTTCCTGGATGAAGGATACTACTACACTCGGACTTCAACCTTACAAAAGCAAACTATATAACTGAATCATATGTATCCCATATTAATCTGCCATTTAAAAAAGACAGATTGAAAGACCAAAAAAAAAATAGTCTGGTTTAGCACACTGTTTTTGAAAGATGATAACTTTAAAGCATAGACTACAAAGGTGGTTGGAAAAAAATCTACCTGATAAAGATCTCAGTTTAGTCAGAATTTGGCTGCATAGAGTAACTAGAGATTATCCTCTGAGCTTTCGGGCTCTAGGCTACATAGAAATCAGACTCTCCCACACATACGAGAAATATTCTTTTCAAAAATTTTCGGAAAATAAAATTCTACCTTCTCTTCTGGTAATCTACTTAGTTCAGTGAATTTCCCAAGTAAGATAAATAGTTAAGTAACTTTAATCTCCAAAGGAAAGTATGAGTTTTGGTGGAGTTTTTAATGAATTTGGAAATCGAAGATGCTGTCAAGCATACCAGGCCACAAAATATTTAAGTCATAAGTCCTCTTGAAAACCCTTTGGTTGATGTTTATTGGCAGAGATTTGTCTCTTTAAAAAAAAAAAAAAAAAGCACCAGAGAGCCTTTGCCCTACTTAAGAAAGCAAGCCACTCTCTCTCACAACAGACAGCCCTGGGGAGGAGAGGTTGGTCTACCCTACCCATAAGATTTGGGCTCTTGGTTTGTACTGTAAGTCAGAGCGTGCTGCAGTGGAGACTTTAAGATGACTTCTCAAGTTCCTGTGTGGGAAATTTGCCAGCAGAAGCTCTGGGGAGCCCGTAAAGTCGAGCGGCTGACACTTGTCTGGAGGTGGTTCTAGAGTTTCCTGCAGTGGAGCAGATCCAAGGTCAGCTGAGTCAGTAAGTTGATGGGATTTTTGTCCTTTGATCCATTCTCCTTTTATGGTTTGATTGTACCATTTTGCTCCCTCCCCTGAAAGAGAAAGCTTTCTCTGAGAATGTTCAGCTGAATTATTAGCCCTCTAAAGCGCTTAAAATGAATGTTTATTACCACAGCATGGGCTATACCACTTTAAACTCTGACGTCGTAAATCACACCAAGGATCCTCGTCAGGCTGGCCTTTTGACTGCATTAGCCTAACTGCCGGCCTGCAGGGAAGCGTGGTGTTTGCTTGGAGTATTTTTAGCAATGTCCAAGTACCTAAGAAGAATCTTTTATGTTTCTCAAAATGTTCCATCTCCTTTACCTCCTTCCAGAACATCTAAAAGAAAATAGGGAACTTAAAAATAAAATCGGGTCTAAAAGATGTTTAATAATCCTTTATCCTTTTCCTTTTAATCAGTTCATGGAACAATCTAGACTTTCTGGGGTAAAAAAAAAAAAAGTTTTCTTTTTGTTCAGTCACTGCCCTTCAGAGAGCTCTGTCGAATCTTCCTTTCCCATCGTTTAATGGCAGCCTGGTCATTAGGCCATAATTTTCCAGTCCTTTAGGATGTAAAATGTCAAATCTAGTTTAAACTTCCATTTCATATTCAATTTAGGCTTCCCCTTCCCCTCACACATCTCTGCCTTGTTCCTGATGAGGGGACGCAGCGCTTTCTGCCCATTTGGGGCTACTTTCTCCCCTTGGCTTTCACCGCTTCTCTAAGACTAAGTGGCTGCCAGTGTCCCCTGAGGCTTTCCAAAGGCTGGTCTTTAGAGGTGACCCTGGTAGACCCTCTCAAGAGTTCTGGGCCGGCTTTACTTCTTCCCTTCACGGGGGGGGGCATGTGGCCTTCAGAGGGGTAGTGGCGAGATGGCCTGATTGGGGCTGCCTTCCAGCTGACTGCTCTGCATACCATGCCGTGGATGCGGGGTGCACACTCACTCTGAAGGGTGCTGCTGCTTGGCCCTCCACTCTGTCTCGCTAGTTTTCTTTTCCCTGATCAGGTCATTAGGGACAGAGCTGACTGATATCCCGGGCAAGTATCTATCTATCTCACTCTGGGGAGTGAGCTACCAGCCTTCCTTCCTTGCAGCCTCTCTGATCTGTAGTAGACTCTGGGGACTCCTGCAGTTAGGTTGATAGTGGGGAGCCCTAGCTCACTCCCCGGACTGATAACTTATGGTGATTCTCCATCATTCTGTACCCTCCCCCACTTTTAAAAATGAAGATAGGAGTTGGGGGAGTCAGAGGTCATGGTTGGGGCCAGCCTCCCATTTTGGCCAATTATTAATAATTGAAGGAGTGGCTGGCCTCTCATAGTTGCAGCCCTCTTCAGAATATGTAGTACTCGATGCCTGTTTATCCTTAGCTTAGCGTCCTAGGAACCAGTACTGGGGTGACAAGAAATGATGCCCTTAATATCCACTGACATCACCATTCATCTTTCTGCTCAAGTTACCATGAGAATATCGTAAAACATAAACCTTGACTTCTAAGGATCTGCTTATATTTTAGTTTAAGAAAATAAAGATATAAACATAGGAAGTGTTAAATAGCATATAAGCAAGTGATGAATTGCTCAAATAAACAAAATTGAGAATAAAGGTGTAGTTCTGGGATACCAGTGTGCACAGGAGGGGCCACTCAGGCTGCCTCTGGCCTGCTGTGGAGGTGTGCAGGGGTGGGTGAGCCAGGAAGCCTGAGCATTCCTGCCCTAGGGGAGCTTGCTGGTCTGTGGTGCAGCTTCTAGCTGTGCTCTGCAGATTAAAAGGAGAAGGAACACCAGGGTGTGGGAGGAATGGAAGAAGAAATGTGAAAAGGCACCAACGCATAGTTTTCAGACTAACTTGATATATATTTTTCAAACCAGACTGAGTTTTGACATGACATCATTGTTTTCTTGTTTATAACTCTTTTTTGGTCGCTCATAGTTCCTAAGATGCAAATGAAGAATGCATTTTTTTCCCCCTGACATTTGCCTTTACTTTTCTAGTATTTAAATGAAGTTAGAAGGAGCTTGCTGTTTCCTGAATGCTTTTCTTTCTCATCTCTGTTGATTCCTCTTCAGTATACTTACTCATTTTTAACCTATATTTGCCTGAAGGAGAATTTAAGATAACCATTCTCTTTGGCAGTGGGTCTGTTAGAATGGTGGCCTCTTTGGGCCCGTAGACGTGGTTGGTGGGTTTGCAGACTTAGTCTGCCTTGCCTGTCTGTCTTCTTTGTCCTCTGACCCACGCCCATCATGCCGATTGCCTCTCCTTTCACTCCAGACAGACGAGTCTTCATTCCCCTTCCCACAAAGCCGTGACTGGCCTACCTGGGTCCGTGCCACCGTAGTACAATGAAGTGTGTGAATTCGGGTGTTTGCAGATTTGCTCTAATTTGCTGCTTTCTTCTCTTTTTCTGAAGTCCTGGCCATTTTACACTTTCCTTCCTGTTTCTCAGAGAATTATTAGAGGCTGCTCTTTTCAATGTTAGCGTCTTTTTATAAACAGCCCTTGGATCGGATCTCAGTATTTTATAAAGATCACTTTAAGGGCAAATCAAGCTGATGCCCAGTAACCTCTCTTAGGCTAGAATTGACTTTATGATGTTCAGTAAATCTCCATGTTTAAGGATTCCAGACTTAATCACATTGGCCATTGGCCTTGGACTTCACGTTACATATTGAGAGATGCGGAAAGGGCATATTATGTATTTTTTCCCATCCTGTTTGCTGTGTGCTTGGTGTTGAAATAGTAGAAAGGTCCATTAGTCTAAGGTTACCTTAAAGGGAAATTATCCCTGCCATTAAACTGACAGTGCCCTTGATGTACGCCACAGTGTTGCCAGGACCTCTCCCCTGTCCCTCAGAAGCCAGCTATTGTTGATTTACTTATGCTCCTGCATACCTGAGAGAAAAGGAGCCATATAGAAATGATACACTTTAACACGTTGCAGAGATGAACAAGAGCTTTCAGCAGCCACCCCCAGAGAAGGGAGTAATAATTATTTTTATAGAGTGCTGCTTTGTTCTGATTTGAGAGGTTGCTTTCCACTAGCTAAATCCTCAATAATAATGCCCTGTGACTATTATTGTTCTGACATAAAGAATTGTGAGTGTGGGGAATTATCTGTTATAAAGAGATCCTCACGCTAGGGGATTTCTATACTGGATAATCTGCAGCTTCCTGAGTACAAATAAAAAATGGAAATCAAAATCCTCTAGCTTTGTATAAAGCGTACGCAATAATGCTGCCGAAAGTATGAGGTCGGAAACTGTGAGAAGATGAAAATCTTCACAGAGCAATACGTGCCAATGACGAAGTCTGGGTCAGATCAGGAGGAAGGTGGGAAGAGGACTGTGGTTGTGTCCACAGCAGCCTGCAGCTTTGTTGGTGGCCAGAAGTCACGCCTGTGTTGGGCTTTTGACTTTAACAGAACTCCTTCCTGCTGTGTCACACTCCTGCAAGGAGACTTTGCGGAGAAAATTCACATTTACATCCTGCTTTTTAAAATTTCAAACCAGCTGCAGCATGATTTAATCAAGCAGGGCAATATTGTCTGGCTGCATTTGGGGGGGTGTTTACCTTTCTTCTGCACACACGCGCACACACACACACACAGACACACACTTAATTGCTCCTATTAGTGTGGTTTGTGTTTATTTTCAGTTAGAAAAGCAGGAATCATCAGCCTCCGGATTAGATTTGTCTCTATTAGTTATTGGTGAGTGATTTTCGCGCTCAGTGGCTCAATGATTAACAAGTAGAATGCCTCAGATTAATTAATTCCATTTGTTCAACCAATCTTTTTTTCTAGTGGTGTAAAAATGAATAAAACAAGTTAAGTGATAAAGGGAAATACACTCTGGTTTCTGAGTAAAAGGTGGGGGATATGAACTATAGTTTGTATTCATAGCCAAGGGCCAGATTAGTTGAAGATTGATTGGGTAGAGTCAGGCATGGGGAAGAGAAGAAAAACAGGTAATAGTTCTTAGCCTTGGGAGGATAAGTATGGATTTAAAAACTCAGATTAAAGCCATAGCTTGCCCGCTCCTTCCCTCAGCCAAGTGCATTTTTAACATTTACATAGCGTTTTGCAGGTAGTTTAACTAGGTTACCCTCAAAACCATCGGTGGACCCCAAAGAGCTCCTAAATTAGAAGGAAAGGAGCTAGAATTTAGATCCTTGAAACCTGTTGTTATTGTTGTATTTTTCCAGGAGTGCCCAGGCCCCCTCATAACCCCAACCTTTGAATTGTGCTAACTTAACTCTGAATACAAATTGTGCCATAACATGGTCTGTTCATTGTTTTAAATATCTAAAGGGAGGAATGCTTGTTTCTAAGGTAAGAGTATAGGTTGCATGGGAAGGCAATTTCTAAGGGGAGAATTCCTCCATGGATATAGGGTCAGATGGTGTAGGGGGAACACCAACCTAGTGGCCACGGGGAGGAAGAGAAAGGCTCCATCAATGTCCAGAAAATAGTTGCTTTGCAGTTTTAATTTCTGCTGATTGCTCTTTGAAATATTGGGTATGTATGGAGTATGGAGTAGGGAAAGAGATAAGCAGCAATTCAAGCCAGGAAACGTGACGAGAGGTGACAAAACTTCAATGAAGACCATGCAGTTAAACACTGAATTCAGCCACTCACCAAAGCCCACCAAGCTTCAATCAGTAGTCTCGTCCTCGGCTTCTGCCTAGGATCAACCCCACGGGCTTTTCACTTCCTGCTTTCTCCCCTGTCTCACACTCACAGATCCTCAGACATGCCCTGGTTTCTGTACCTATTTTTTGCTGGTCTGGCATAGTGACCCCCTTGGATTTCCTTCCTGAGTTTTTTCTGGTTTCCATATGGCCCTCAGCTCTGCTTTCCTGTCTGGTTCAGTAATTTTTGTCCTCCTTTGTCAGAGGCCAGAAACAGCCTACCTAGGTCCATGCCTAAGCTGTCTATAAAGGGGTGCTGGTGACCTGAGACATGCAATTAGTGTAAAATTATGGCACAGCCCTCAGGTTCCACATAACATGTGCTTGAGAGTATGCCACCTATTAGAAACAGTGTGAGAAAAATATGTGTATGTCTTTATTGTGTTGTTTTGAACAAAGCAAGAATTAGTTCAGTAGTTAAATTAGAGGAAATGTGTGACATGTGCAGAAAATAGCATATCGAGTAGATGACTTAGGAAAAGGGGATCAATGTGACATATTCTAGAAATACTTAGAGAACCCCCAATTGAGTAAACATTGATGTGACCATGTGAAGTAAATGAATGCTTTATTCTTTCTATGCCTTTTTCCAGAGATGATTTGAGGCAATTTATAGTACACAAACAAAAAGAAGGAGAAATAAAATGAAACTAAAAATGAGATTTTGAGTGTGGAAAAAGAATTGGACCAGGAACCCAAAGTAATGCAGTTATAATCACTGGGCAATAAATTTAACTTTCAGCTTGTTAGTAACTAGGAGATTATAGTTGTCTGTATAGTTCTCCTCTCCAAAAAAAAAATAAACCTGTAAGATTAAAAGATTATATAGAGAGGCGAGTTTGTACTTAAAATTATTTACTTATTTATTTTTATTAAATCATAACTATGTACATTGATGCATTTATGGGGTTCAGTGTACTGATTTGATGTACAGTGTGAAATGCTTACATTGAACTAAGTAACTCATTCATCATAATTATACTCTTTTCTTAATAGCTTTGAAGTGTACCATTGCATCATGCACATTAAGTGAGATCCCCCCAAATACCCTCCTCCTTCCCCATCTCCCCTCCCCTCTCCCTTCCTTTTCCCTTTTACTTTCTGGACTATAGTTATGTTTTACCATTCATATGAATGTGTAGGTGATTAATATTGATTTCATAGTAGTATTGAGTACATTAGATACTCTCTTGGTTCTCTATTCTGTTCCATAAATCTACCTCTCTGTTTTTGTGCCAGTACCAGGCTGTTTTGATCATTACAGATTTGTAGTATAGCCTGAAGTCTGATAACATGATACCTCCTGATTTGTTTTTATTTCTGAGTAATGTATTTGCTTTTCTAGGTTTTTTCTGATTCCATATAAAACAAAGCACTATTTTTTCACGCTCTTTATGACAGTGGTGCTTTAATAGGGATTGCATTAAATCTGTAGATTGCTTTGGGTAGTATGGACATTTTAACAATGTTGATTCTTCCCAGCCATGAGCATGGTATGTTTTTCCATTTGTTAACATCTTCAGCTATTACTTTTCACAGAGTTTCAT
>CAUYTI010141612.1:0-14843 GCA_963575145.1 Galago senegalensis | reverse complement strand
GGGACCACAGGTGCCCGCCACAACGCCCGGCTATTTTTTGGTTGCAGCCGTCATTGTTGTTTGGCGGGTCTGGGCTGGGGATTCAAACCCGCCACCTTAGGTGTACGTGGCTGGCGCCTTAGCCGGTTGAGCTATAGGCGCGGAGCCTATTTTGCTTAATTTAAGTTCACTTAAATTTAAAAATGGATACGTAATTCCATTATTAGAAAAGTTGTATGTGTATTTACCTTATGTGACTCTATGTATCCAACTTGACTATAAGAATCTACTTATCCAACTATAAATTTTAGAAATCAAGTATTTCCAATGAAAATTTACTACTTGTATTGAGATGTGCAATAATTGTAAAATACACACTGGATTTCAAAGACTTAGTATGAGAAAAAGAATAATTTTTCATACTGATTACATGTTGAAATGATTAAATTTGTGACATACTCAGTCTGGAGCACTCAGAACGGTGGAGTGGCTCACACTCCTTGTCTGAGGACAGTGCTGCTCTGGCCATCTGAGCTCCGGGAAGCCACTTGATCCTCTGCCGGTCTCTGCAGAAGCAGCCTGTTCCTCCCAGAGCTAATTTGTCCCTTTGGGATCTGGCCTCCCCCTGAACCCTGTGAAGGTATTACCTGTGCTAATCCCAAGCCCTGGGGACATTTGTACAACCCAAAGGAGTGAATCATTGTTTGACTTTATCTTCCTTTTTTCTAGCAAAATAACAGGGCTCCTTTTGGGGAAATTTAGAGTCAAGTTACTGATACTCAAACTGAAAATAAGGATGGGTGCCAAGTGTGGGTGGGCTTCCTCTGGGAGAGAGGGACTAACTATAATGAGTTGCTTCAACTTGAATTTGAAAAATCAAGGATAAAGTAATTAAGGTATTTTGTTGTTGTCTCCTCATATCCCCAAGTCAAATAGTATTGAAATGTACAGGTCTTTTATCTTTTACAAAGCTAAAGATTTGCCTTTCCATTCACTTTAAATCAGGAAAGAGTTAAACTTACTGAAGTTTCTTTGAGGAATCTTTGAGGGAAGTCAGTTTGTAAATGTAATCTACATCGTTAGATGGGCTTTGAAAATGCCTTAAAAATTACCATGGAAAGCATATTGCTGATTGCAAAGCTTCATTGTACTTTTAAAAAATGAGGAAATAAAACCTAAATGACACTGTGTTTAGGCACAATAATTAAGCCATATTTGTTTTTATCTCGAGAAAAATTATTAAGGAAAAATAAAGCAATATTTATTTTCTGCTCAATTCAAGTTTACTTGAAATTATCCAGTTGAAGTGCAATTGTTGGCTTAACTGACAGGCCAGTCATGAAAAAAAGTATTTGAAAAAACCCATTTCTCCCTCAATTATCTTTTTTCCCTGCTTTCCTCCCTTTAATGCAGTGATATCCCCAGACAATGAAACAAGAAGCAGGGAAGAAGCCAGGGGCACCTTGACATGGACTGTCCTGTTCCCACTTGGATGTGGCCGTCAGGCCCCTTCACCAACGTGGGTTGTGCCCATCCTATAAGCCAGGCCTGGGGTCAGGCCTGAGCAACCAGTAGGGAACCAGATAATTAAATAGATAAATGCCAACCAGATAATCAACCACAGTTCTCACTTTCCCATCCCCAGAAAAGCAATGTGATAGCTTCAGACTACTTTGAGCTAACATGAGCTACAAAGTAATGTAACAGTCTCAGCCACTTCAGTGGCATTTCTGACACTTTCCTGTGCTACCGTGAGTGATTTGATTCTAATAAAATGCTGGTAAACCTATCTCTGAAAGAAATTATGCATTTAAAGAAAACTGCTAAAATAGTGTGATTGAATTGATTGAAAACGACAATACTGGTGGCGCCTGTAGCTCAGTGGTTATGGTGCCAGCCACATACACCCAGGCTAGCAGGTTTGAACCCAGCCCAGGCCAGCTAAACAACAATGACAACTGTAACAAAAAATAGCTGGTTGTTGTGGTGGGCACCTGTAGTCCCAGCTACTTGGGAGGCTGAGGCAAGAGAATTGCTTAAGCCCAGGAGTTGGAGGTTGCTCTGAGCTGTGATGCCACAGCACTCTAATGAGGGTGACATAGTGAGACTCTGTCTCAGAATAAAGAAGGAAGGAAGGAAGGAAAGAAATAAAGAAAGAAAATGACAATGCTGTCCATTTTTAAGAGTTGGTGACATGCCATTCAATCCTCCTCTCAGAACACAGAAGCAGTTTAGACCTCAACATCAGAACATTTTCAATGTCTGGATGACGAACATGGCATTTAATTTTTCTCCAGATTCTCCAACTTAACAAAACCAGTCACTGAAAATTTAGCATATACTTACAGGAAAAAGACTGAAGACAAAATTCATAAAATCCAGTGACCTGTAAACAAGACAGCACTGTCACAGACTTCAAGCAAATGCCACATCCACAGGTATTTACAGAGATTTGCGGTTCTTTCCCCTCAGGCTGTGACTGCCAACCACTTTTGGGTCTAGCTGAACAATAATTGGTTGCCTGAGTCATTAGCTTCACTTGTCAGTCATAAAGTATTTTGCAGAGCTAAAGGCACTATCACAGCAATTAGCAATCTCTGTGCATTTGAAAGCTAAAATAAAAGATGGTCATTCTGTGGACAAGATTCTTCCCTGTGTTTTGGAAGAGTTGAGGGGAGTGGGAGAGATATCACAAGCTACTCTGATCTTTCCTCTCTTATATGTGGAAGAGTTTCTGACCTGCTACGGATGTCTTGTACATTCACAGGCAGACCACATGGGTTATTGAATTTCTGCTTGAGAATCCAAAGATTACATTCTGAGCACAATCGTGTCTACATGCACAGGGAAAATAAATACGAAACAGGAAGTATAGAAGGGTTTTACCAGTTTTTAGATTTCTTTCATATAATGTGAATTAAAAAAATTTCCTTTTCAACTCTCCAGATCACTACAGAAACTTGAAGACAAAAAAGATAAAAAGTAACAAATGGTTCTAGAGGGGCTGGGAGATTGGGAATGTGTTCATGAATATATTATCTGAAAAGGAAATTCCCAGACTCCTCTTGGTCATCAAGAAGATACTCAGAACCTTCTGCCCTATCAAAATGCACCAATCTTCTTCTCTGAGGTGGTTCTGTGGGCAGATGGTGGAGTAGGTGGGTGTGCTGACAGGATGTGTGATCTTGGCACTGAGGGCAGGGGTCCACACCCAGACTACGAGGACAGCCAATGCTGAACATACCTGTGTTCTCAGGGAAGTGGGGAGATGGAGAGGTCTGGGGACACCGGGCTCTGCCTGGTGCCATGACTCTCCCTTGTTGCTGCCTGGATTGTTGCCGTGTATTCCACTATCCCCCTCTCTGATCCTGCCTTTTGGGTGAGGCTCCAGCTGCAGACTAGGGTAGGTAGAGCATGAGGCAAGGGACAGAGCCCATTCCCTTGTGGGCTCCACCACACACAGGCTCAGAAGCAAATGCAGTCCAGATAGGCCTCATGGGACTTTGCTGAAAAGCCAGGCCCAACCCAGGATGTGCTCCTAGTGAATTTTCATACATATCTAAGACTGTCCATGGTCTTGGCCCCAGAATTGGAATGCTCCTCTGAGAATGGGACCAAAAGCAAGGAGCCAGGGCAAAGAGGTAGAGCAGGAACCTGGTCCTTGGTTTGGCTGCCTGAGTCCTGCATCCAGCCATATTTAAAACACTACTACCACTGGGCTTGTCCTTACTTACATGTGGCAACTATTCCATTTTTTTCAAAGCCAGTTTGGCCAGATTTTCTGTTACTTGCAACCAAAAGATTCTAAATGAGCAGCAACCCACATCCACAGTCTCCCAGAAATCCAAACTCAAGGGTATGGGAGCTGTGTGTGATCCTGTAAGTGGTAATTTTCCAGATCCCAACTGCTTTGTAGTGAGCCAGGCCTGGGCACCTTTCTTGCCCACTTCTGTGGGCCTCACCCAAATTTTATGGACTAGAATTTCTGGGTGGAGCTCAGGAACCTGTGTTTTTAAAAAAATTCCCCAGGAGATTAGGATGTGGATACAGGTTTGGAAAATGACAATGTCGGGCCACCAATACCACGGGGAGTTCTCACTGTCCGCACTTGCCTTGCCTCATATCTCTCATCAATACAGAACAGCTGAATGCAGAAAGCGGCTGAGGCTCCCTTGTAGATGGGGCGGAAGTGGTGGGGCTCTTCCAGCAGCGAGGTGGATATTGAGGCCCTACTGCTGCTACCGTGACCTGTGGGGATGTGTCTGAGTTTTTCCATGTCCTAGAACAAGGAGAGAGGAGAAACCATGGGAACCTCTCCACTCCTGCAGCTTAGTGCTGGCGGCTGCACCATCTCCACCTGACAGTGTCACCACGACAGGTGTGACTGTCTCCCCTGATGCAATCATGCTGAGCCTGGTTTTAAGGAGATGTTCTTAATGAGATATTCAAAATTTATATAATGATTAAAATGAGATCTCACATGAAGGTCAGAAAACAAATGGTTTCAGTTGGCATAATATAACCACAGCCTGAGACTAGAGATTGGTAGAGATTGGAGCACGGTATGTTTCCAATTGTGTACTTTGTTTTTATTCACTTGGTCTCCTAATTTTTTCACATGCTTCCCCAGATTTTCCACATGTTGGTCAATGTGATTTTCTAAGCAATCAGGTGTTCGAAAGGGTACGAGTGACTTGAACCCCATGTTCTCTGCCTCTGCTGTAACCCAGACTGTGGCTCTGCTTTTCCGTCTGCTTTCTTGGTCGGCAGCTCCTGTTTCTTATGCTCCAGATCTTCTCCTGGTCTTTGATGTTTAGGCCCTTCTATCACTAGAGCACCTTTCTAGCTCCCTAAAATGATGGTACTTGGGAGGCAAAACTGTGGTAGCCGGGACAGTGGCCTGTGAGAGTGTACCTGTCCTAACCCTCAGAACCTGTACTAATAGGTTATCTTACAGAACAGAAGGACTCTGCAGATGTCATTACATTATGGATTTTGATACGATGCCTGGGTTATCCAGCTGGGCCGTGTGGTGATCAGGGTCCTTACGAGCAGGAAGCAGCCAGAGAGGGAGATGCGGCACTGCCGGCTCTGACCATGGAGGGAGGCCACAGGCCGGGAGTGCCAGTGGCTTCCAGAAGCTCCCCGGGTCCTCTGGGGACAGAGGTCCCTGTTTTCACATGAATCTTAGCACACTGGAACCCGCTTTGGACTTTTGGCCTCCAGAACTGTCCGATAATACATTTGTGTTGTTTTAAGCCCCCAAGTTTGTGGTAATATGACAACAGAAGTAGAAACAAATCCCAGACTGGCTTCTGGGATTCAGAGAACGGGCTGGAGGAGGGTCCGTTTGCCATGGAGAATTCCACTCGCTCGTCTGTTCTCCGTCCTTCACCATCAGTCTGCCTCACGCAGTGCGGGCTGAGGCAACATGTGGAACTGCCTCTGTCCAATTTCTCCAGACAATGGTTATCGGTCCTTTCCCTGGGGGTGTGGGTGCCAAGCTAAGTGGAGCAGAGAACCCAGTGTCTTGCCACTGCACCCCAGCCTGCCGAACACACCCCTCCTCTTGAGCCCCATCCTCACTCCACCTTCTCTAAGACCTCCAGCCGTCAGCCTGGGAAGTCACACACTGTCCCACCTCTCCTCTCCCAGAGCTGCTGGGGCCTCGCCTTCCTCACTGAGCTAAGCCAGAGTAAACGCCTCTATCGATTGTTTCAGGCCCGATATTTTTAAAGTGCTCATCTTCCAATATCTACTCTTTGTCTTGTCTTGTGCCCTTTTTATTCCTTTGCTGGCATTTTAGTGGTTCTTTTCCGGAAGGACGAGGAGATAAAAATGAGATATTGATCCACCTTGTTGACCCAGATGTCCTCCGGGGCTCCCATATGCGGGATGCAGGGTAGGGGCGTCCTATCCCTCCCTCCACTTCCCTGTCTGGCCGCCCTTTAGGAAAATATCAGAGAGAAAACTGCCACCTCTGCTGCGTGTCCCCCCGCCCCATCCCCAGGGCACGAGGAGTGGCCTGTCGGTCAGTGGGTCTCCTCAGGTGGCTCCCCCAGGAGCAAACCCCAAGCTAAGGCTCTGAGACTGAGTAGTTGACTCAAGGAATAAAACTAGGAAATTCTGTGATGGGAGTGGGGAGGTGAGGCAGGCAGGGATGGCCACGAGCGCAGGGTGCTTTAAGGTACAGGTTACCACTGTGAACTCAAGCCCCCGAGATGTCTGGGGGACAGGAGGATACGCTGCAGAGCGCCCCCCCAAACAGGTGAAGAGCTGGGGTGTGGATTCACTCATTGGCTGATGGCTGCTCCCCAAAAGAGCCTGACCAGCTGTAAGTAAAGCCCTGGGGAGAGGCCAGGCACTTGCAGTCCTCGTCCGCAGGGTGCTCAGGAAGGCTAAGTGCAAAGGACTGCAGTGGGGGTCCAACAGCATCCTCTGAGGTGCAAAGAACGGGCCCTGCAGCGTTTCTTTCTGGCAGCACGTCCCACTCCCAGGCTGCTCGCTTTCTCCTGCCTTCCGTGCACTTAGTCTGGGAGAGGGAGACACTCTGCCCCAAGAGTGAGGTCTGCCTGCAAGGAAGTGTGGACATTAATTCAGTGGAGAGAAATGGAAAGTCCTTTTGTGTTCCAGATTTCTGTTGTAGAGAACTCTGTTCTCGAGTTTAGTAACAGCCACGAGGAAGGGATATAGGACACTTCTATCACTAGCTGACCTCTGGGTAGACCCCCCCCCACTGGTCAGAATCTGGCGAGGAGAGGGCTGTAGATCTCGCCCTCTGGCATAATTCCAATGCCTGGGATGAGGGCTCAGTGAACCTGGCGCAGGGCCTCCATGCATGTGGCTAGCCCTGCGCCCTGTTTCCTACTCAGGGACTCCCTGGGTTTCTCAGGCCAACTCTGGCTGGTCGGTCAGCCCAGCACAGAGGCCCTTGGGGTCTCAGTGGGGAGGGAAATGTCTGACTGTGCCAGCCTTCCACTCAAAAGCCTACACTGCCTTCCTCTGCTCCTGAGGAAAAGTTTGAAGTCCTGAGCAGGATCCACAGGGTCCACAGAGCCCTGCCAGTCTCTTCCTGAATCCTCAGATTCTCAGTGGGAAAGGGAAGGGACATTCCAACAGAACGGACAAAGCTGCTTTGACTTTCGACTGCAGAGCACTCAGAAACGAACGTGCCAACTGAGGCGTGAGGCCAGCACACGCACCCCCAGGATGCACGGCTTCTGGACGGTCCTCAGTTTCTTACTAATCAAAATAATTCACCCAAGTTGGTTTCAGTTTCAATATTCATATTTATATTTATAAAAAGATATGCAAACCCAAATTAATATGAAATATTAAAAGCTTTGTCATATCCGTAAACATTTAATAATCCTTTATTTTAAGGTGACCAGATTTTAACATTGGTAAAGCAGGACACCATTGACAGGGTGTATGTGTGGGTGTGTGTGTCTTAATTAAAAATTTGGTCTATATGAAGCAACAAAAATTTTCATAGAATGCAAAAATAGTATTGTAATATATATTTTTTAATTTCAACGTAAGTACAATTTATAAATATAATACATTAAAAAATCATATATAGTATTATTTTATTCTCTGGCATATTTCTCATCGAATTCTAACAACTGATCAACAATGTGAACTTTGATAAGCAGTTCTCAATGATCAGTTCTCAACAATTATTTGTTATTATTAAAGTTTAACATTATAAAATTCACAAAAATAATATAAAACTCATATCCTAGCGAAATAGCCACATGGCAGCTGAAAACCATATATTCCCTTCCTGTTCTCCTGCCATTCCCTAGCTTGTCATGCATTCTTTCCAAAAATCAGGACTTTTTAAAAATGCCAAGGGACACAGGACAAATTGTTAAAAATTGGGACTGTCCCGCCAAAAGCAGGGCATCTGGTCACCTTACTTTGTGTGGTACAACTCAAAACACAGTTTGATGCATTATCTGATGCCACAGTGTGCGCACTGATACCACATTTCACTTTGCTTTTTATGTTTTGTGCAAACGACACATCTGTGGGCCTTCTGCCGTATTCCTGTTGGACTGCTGTGCTTTCAGGGAAAATGCCTTTATGTGAGATGGAGCAGTTGTTATCACAAACAGCTCTTCCTCCAACATCATACAAGGTGATTACACAAATGTTCTGAGATGAGCCGCTGAAAACTTCTAAAATTGATGAATGAATATTGGCTTTTATTCCTGATATATTAGCATCAAAATCTATATTTTTGGATGTTTTTCTCTATTGAAGTTGCTGAGGATTGACTTCTTGTAAATTTGAAATAGATTTTACACTTTGATTTTCCAAATCAGATTCTGAAGTACTTGATAGTTTGTTTTTTGTGAGAAGGATTTTTGAAGCTACCTCTCTATCCAAATTCTCCCAACCATGAATGAGTCTTCTGAACTTACTGACACTTTAAATTTATTGTACTCCATATTTATGTGTACTCCCACAGGAATCCACTATTTGCACAAATTAATTCAGGCACAACCATGAAAAATACTGAGAACAAAGCATATGACGCTTACAGACTCAACTCAGGTAACACAACAGTAATGTGGTGCCCAGTTTTTTTGGTAAAATGAACAATGTCTACTTGCATTGGTTGTACCAAGGGAACATCCTGTATTAAACCTCTGGAGGCAGCATTGGCAGTCAAAAGGTTAACAAAGGACCACCTGCAAAGGTGTGGGTGGGGTGAAGGGAAGGTGAAATGCCCAGGGACAGCCACCACTTTCTGGCCTGAGCTGTCAGGAGGGAGCAATTGCTGAGCCCTGAGGTGCACAGGACTGAAGTGTGCACCACGCAGGTATGGAGATGGCTGCACCTGTGCATAGGATGTGGAGAAAACACTCGCCAATGTTTTACCTCTCCAAAATGTTTTCTGTTCGGGCAATGAGAAGTGAAAAACTATTCACTATAGTCTAAGCTGTACAGAAGGTTCAGAATAAAGGAATAATCGTGGTGGGGGAAGAGTCAGGTGAGGATTAATGGAAGGCATGAACTGGTAGAGAGAGACAGACAGGCCTGGAAGAGAGTGCGGGTACCCGAGGACTCGGAAGTGGAGAGGGGTGAAGCGTCTGGGGGGCCAGAGGCCCTACCTCCAGGTCGTTGGCATTTCCACTATGGCCTGCTGATGAAGCTTCCTCAGACGCAGCTTCTCCTATGACTTTTTCCTAAAAATGGCAACAAGAAGACACAAAAATTAATTGACACCTACTGTGGCCTACAGCCCATGCTCTGGAGCAAGCTCCCAAATTTCAAACCCTAGCTCCACTGCTTGCTGGTGACGTGGCACTGAGAAAGAGATGTAGCACCAGTGTCCTCATCTCTGGAAAGGGGAGGAGAACAGCACCTACTTTCTCTAGTTCACAAGGTTGTTATGAGGGTAAAATAAGCATAGTCTGTCAGGTAGATGGATGCTTAGCACAGGATGGGTGCCCTCTAATTCTCTAGATACTCATTACTCTTATTCTTCAATTTAACTTGAAAGCTGTGCTAATGTTTTTAGTTAAAGAGGTAGAATTTTTTTGTTTTTTTGAGACAGAGTCTCACTTGGTCACCCTTGGTAGAGTGCTGTGGCATCACAGCTCACAGCAACCTCAAACTCTTGGGCTTTTGAGAGATACTCTTGCCTCAGCCTCCCAGGTTGCTGGGACCACAGGCGCCAGCCACAACATCTGGCTATTTAAAAATAATTGATTTTTAAAGAGATGAATATTAAAGGTAAAATATTGTATATTTAACCCAGTTACTATTTTTAGGACTCTTCATCCCTGTGTGCAGATCCAGGTTTCCATCTGATATCATTTTCTTTCTGCTTTAAGGACTTTCTTTAAACATTTCTTGTACTATGGGTCTGTTGGTGATATGTCCTTCTACCATTTGCTTGTGTGCAAAGTCTTTATTTCACCTTTATTTTTGAAAGAAAGATATTTATTGGGTATAAAATTCTAAGGTGGTAGTTTATTTTCTTCCACTTCTTTACAGATGTAATTCCACAGTCTTCTTGCATAAGTTATTTCCAGTAAGAAATCTGTTATTATTCTTAATCTTTTTCCTTTTTCCCTCTGTTCCTAAATTGACTTCCTCTATCTCAATTCCTGGCTTCATTTAATATTTTCTCTTTATTACTGGTTTGCCACTATTTGATTATAGCTGTGTTTAGTATAGTTTTTTTGATGTTCTTGTGTCTTCTAAGCTTCTTGTAAGTTTTCATCAAATTTAGATTTTTTTCAGTCATTATTTCTCCAGATAGTTTTTCTGTCCCAACTTCTCTCTCTTTATATGAATTCCCATTACACATATATTAGGCCTTTGAAGTTGTCCCAAGCTGACCTTAAAAAAAAATTCTTATCTTTGTTTCAAGTTCACTAATCTTTTCTTCTTCAGTGTCTATCTAACCTGTGCTGTATCCTTCCAGTGTATTTTTCATTTCATGCATTGAAAGTTTTTAATCTCTAGGTTTGATTTGGGGCATTTTTATATCTTCTATGTCTTTCCTTAACCTTTAAATGTTTTTAATCACTAATTCTAACTTCTTTTTATACCTCGGTTGGTTTCAACTGATTGATTTATCTCCATCTTAGGCATCATATATTCCCAGTTTTCTGAGTGCCTAGAAATTTTTTACTGGATTCCAAACATTGTGAATTGTACCTAGTTGGGTGCTGAATAATTTTGTATTCCCACAAAGTCTTAGACTTTGTTCTGGGCTTCAGTTAAGTTACTTGGAAAGAGTTTGTTTGTGTTGGTTCTTGCTCTAATGATATGGTAGTGCCTTCTCTAGAGCTATTCATTCTCCATTCCTAAGAAAAACTCATTTTTGTACTCTCCCAACATTTTATGATTCCAAGATTTTTCAGTCTGGCTGGTGAGAACAAACTGAAAACAGTACTACTCCTAACCTTGTATAAGAACTAGGCATTCTTAATTCTAATCCTTCTGGGAACATCTTTCTATAGCCTGACCTTTAGTAGTTTCCTCATATGCATGGTTTAATCAGTACTCAGCTGAATATTCAAGAGTGAGCCTCTGCTGACCAATAATCTCTGTGTGTATTCAGTTTTTTTTTTTTTTTTTAGTTTTACTTTATTCTCCATGGACTTAAAGATCTGTCTCTTCAACTCAGGAAGTCCTGTCCTATGTTGTGGCCTAGAAACTCTCTCAAGGAAATAAGCTGGGACAGTCACAGGATTTACTTAGCTTGTTTTCCATCTCTTGGGCATCTCTGTCCTTTGTTACAGTGATGAGCAGTGTCTTGAAAGTTGCTGTTGTATATATTTTGGCCATATTTTTGTTGTTATAGGCAGGAAAGTAACTCTAGTTGCTGTTACTCCATTGGAGCAGAAGTGTCTTTCACTTTTGTTATTGTTTTATTAAATCCATTTATCAGCTTTATTTCCCTCAATCTAATTCATGCCATACAATCTTCTTTAAAAGGTTCAGTTCTCCCGAGTCTCCTCTCTGGGATGTTTCCTATCTCCTTTCCCTATACCTAACTAGAGAACTCTCCTCTTCTCATCATGCCATAATCTCTTGAAGGCTAAAGCTGTGTTTTAGTCTCCTGGGTACCTTCAGCACCTGATGGTAGAGTGCCTGACCATCAGCTGCACCCCAGTTTCTGTGCAGAGAAGAGATGAGCACTTGAGATGTGACACCCAACCATCTCTAGGTTGGGTCCTTTTTTGGTAATTGGAACACATTTTTCCATAGAGATAACATGAAAATTGGGGATGACAATCCAAGTGGCCTAGTGCTAAGACTCAGAGCCTCCCTCCTTCCTCTTCTTCCCAAGATTTTCTTTGCATGAGTTGATGGGTAAAGGAGAACATAGTTTTGTCCAAGATATGAAAGAAGAAAAAAGAAAGGAGGAGACTGAAGGTCAGGAAACAATGGTACTGCACCTTGTTCTATCCTGGGATGGGGAAGGGCTTCTGGGCCCAGCTGGGTAGGAAAGTGAGTAGAACAGAAGCTGAAGGAGCTATGGAGTGAAACATACTGCAAGATTCTGGCCACACACAGCACTGATGTGGCTCCATGCTGACAACATTAACCTACAAGTGAGCCCATTTGTCTTCTCTACTCCTGCAGCACTCCCTTGATGAGGCTTTATGAAAAGATGGGGAACTGAGTAGCCTTGCTCCTTAGGACACAAGGGACAAACCCAAAGGCCCCATAGGGGTGTGTGAGGACCCAGAGCCCAGGAAATGTGGGTATCTTAGTATTATTATGAACCCATTAGTGGTCAGAGGTTGGCAGAGACAGAAAGGTGGGTGAATTCCTGGGCCCATCTAATCTATAACATGGCTGATTCTAGACCCTTGGTGAGGGTGCACCATCTTTAGGTAGGGCAGTAACAGCACCACACACAGCATTCATTAGTGTCTCGCTGGTGGCAAGAGGGTGCAGGGGAGGCTCCTTCTAAGCCAGGCAAAGACAATGAAGCCTAGTGGCTTTCCATGGAGCTGTGATGGCATTTCTGTGGTTTGCAGGGTCAATGAAGGCAAGAAGGAAAATGCTGCCCCATTTGAGTAGACAGATACTGTATATATTTTCTTACAAAGTCTGGATTTCCCCGTGAGCTTTAAATGAACAGCTTTATCTGCCTCAGCCCCTTGAAGTTAAGGGATGGAGTGGGAGGAAGGTAGAAAAGGGCTGACACTCCATTCTGACCTGCATTCTGAAGGCCAATGAGGCTTTGATTTATCTATTATCAACACACAGGTCCGTGGTCTCTCCAGCCCTAGTACTGATAAGGCATTAGAACTTCTCAGTAATGGCCCCAGCAACAGAGACCCCTGATGTCCTTTGTGGCCCCCAGATCCATCCCTGCACCCCAGGCATGGGGGAATGGTCTCCCTTACCTGGGTGTTTTCCATGGCTGCTGGAGTGACAGGTTCCTGTGGCTCCTCAACTATTTTTGGGGAATTCTGGCTGAACTCAGTATCTGTGAGAGAAAGAATAGAATAAGGACAGAAAATATGTGATAAACACCTAGAGAACCACAGGAAACTGGTCAGCATGGTCATGTGTTTTTAACTACAGTATGTCTGAAGAATTTTATTCCAGAGGGCACTACCATGAGGTGGGAAGAGCAGGGTCTCTGCAGCCCACCCAGTGCCAATACTGAGGGAGGGATCCTAAGTGAGTTCTTCCCCCTACCTCTCTGTGCCCTCCTCTGTGTGATGGCGATAAAAGACAGCTGCTCCCTGGCAGGGTCATGGAAGTGACACCACACATGAGGGGTCGGGGCCCAGGCCTGGTTTGACATGGCTTGCAGGTGGCCCTTGACCTCCGCCAGTCACTGGGCAATGGGATCCTTTGATAGTGGTCCCCCTTTTCCCTTTGAACTTCACAAAAGATTATCAACTTCCTGGAAGTCAGGCTTTGAAGAGATCTTAAGACAGAAGGTGTAAAAGACCACATTCAGCTGCATTAGAGCCACCCAAATGCCATGAGTGGCACATGGGCTGCTTAGTCTTTGTTTCAAAATACTGGTCTGTCAGTGACCATGATGTGCACATTTCTATTTTCTAACCAGGAAGATCTGGAGCTGAGCACTCTGGTTTTAGCACATTCTGGAAAGTCAATAATCAGAGTAGCTTTCATGTTTTTAGCCTTTACTAACATGTAGAATAGAAAAGATTTCCCATTCTGCCCCCTCCTCTTCCTCTTCCTCCTCCTTCTTCTCCATCTCCTTTCTCCATCCCTCCTTGCCCCCCCCCTTTTTCAAATCTTCCATCAGGGAGAGGACACTACAGGCATGCTTGTTCTGCTTTCTGCCTCAACTGGTGCCCACTATGTTTGCCACAACATCTGCTCTCAGCCCTAGGGCCTCAACTCAGAGCAACCTAGGATGTTCTTCCCAGCAGCTACCCTCCCCAGCAGCTGCCAAGACGCAGCTCAATGTCAGCAGGCCCCAGAGATGGGCTGCTGCCACCACACTGCTCTGTTTTCTTATTCTCAACCTTCACATCAGACACTGTGAGGCCAGAGGCAGTCCAGGGTCCTCTCTTCCCCTTCTCCCACTGTTGTCCTAGTGCCTACCATGGCAACAGCTGCTGCAGAGACCTCCCAGCCCCAAATTACCAGATCACTAATGCCTTATACTTATTTCTGGCAACGATATAGGTGAATGAAATAGAATGAAATTCTAAGAGAAAAATTAAATGCCAATGGAGGTGTAAAGGGCATAATTGGAGAGGTACACAATGTTAAAGGTACCAATGAGAGAGAATCACATCTCAGCTTAAAAGGTAGCTCTTTGGGCATGAAGAGAAAATGTCCTGAGAAGAGAAGGGCAAAGCACTTAGAAGCTCTAGTCTAGTAAAGATAAAGATGCTTTGAGGGAAATAGAAAATGTCCCATTGCTAGTTCCTGAGTATACTTTGCACCCTGCAGTTTTCCAGGTAGTCTATGCGGGGTTTCCAGCATTCTCATGATGAAACAGCAGCATGCTTTTTAGGTTAATTGACTTTGTTGTTGAGATACAACACACATTAAAAAAGGCACAGCTCAGTGAATTTCTTCGTATGTCCACCTCTATTTAAAAATCACTTCGCTGAATATAGAAAACATTTCCAGCACCAGATTCCCTTATCTCCCTATCCAGTCAATATTCAACTCAAAAATATTCACTATTCTGACTTTTACTATTAATAACTAGCTTTGCTTAGCAGCAAACTTAAGAACAAAGAAATTGGCATGCCAGTAACTCCCTATTCTTAAGATACACTTTATTTTTTAAAAAAGATAGAATATAATTGTCTTAACACAATAACTAAGAAAATGACATGAAGGCTATGTTAACCAGTTTGATGAAAATATTTCAAATTGTATAT